>JAQFJB010000023.1:11886440-11897080 GCA_029874875.1 Naso minor
TGTACTTGCAGCTGTTTTCTCTAACTGAGACGCATTGGGCCGTTGCAGTGCGTTTGGCCCTTGTCGGCCACCGTACTTGAGAGAGTTATTAAGAAAACCCTACGTCACATTTATGAACGTGTTCTTAAATGGCAAAATCATTGCTAGGAAGAGAGATGCACTAAAGGGACGTTTATCTAAAAGCTGTGACACATTTAACATGTAGCCTGGATGAGGATCTTCTAAAGACAGGTCTACGACATGTTTATCTATTTAGAAAGATTAACTTTGGCCTATTGGCTTGTATTACATTCCCTTAAGTACAAAATGCTCATATTCTCACGTACGACCACAGGTGGTCCCAAAGGAAATGGCTGTCTGACTGTGTTGTAAAGTGCAAAAAATGTTAAAAGTGTAGCGTACACATAAGGGCTCATCTATACTTTGGGTGGGTGGTGTTGTTACCGTTGACAGCAGTAACATGATCTGTTTCCTGCTGGTGCAGTGCCCTGTTTCTCCATACAGAGAGTGAGCTGAGCGTTATCTACTGCAGGTAAGACAATGATGAGGCATAAGTATAAATTTAAAAAAACTAACGATCCCTCTAAGTATCTTGGGGTCTTGTTCACGAGTGATGGGAAAAGGGAATGTAAGATGGACAGCTTTGGTGTGGTGTCAGCAGTACTGCAGGAGTTGTACCAGAAAAAAAGGGTGAATGATTCATCAGTAATCTATTACACCATCTATAATCAGTTACCAACAATTGTCTCAGCGATATTCTTCCTCATTTATCACTGAAGCTTTTTACTGAAAAACGGTCTCGCGCTGCTGGTACGAAATGCGTGCGCACTACTGCAGCTTTCAGTACACAGTAGCAGGAGTTGGCTGGGCTTGACGCGCCGAGACCACTTGTACTCAACCCTAGCCTTGTCTGGTCCTTGTGTAACAGGGGTTATGTATTATTGTATAATCACACAAATTGTTTTCTTTTTTTAATTACCTGACGGTGTTTTCATATCCCTCCTCGGACGGAGTTCTTATTTTGTCCCGTGTGCCCCTGAATTCCTTCGGGGGGAACCCCCATATCCTTCTGCACCCCTGAATTCTTTGTGGGGTGACCCCATGCCTCTGTATAAAATGGCTAAGTCCCGCCTGTGTTCCCTCTCTCTGTTTTCTGGTTCTGAGGGACAGGTGAGCGTCTTCTTTTGCTCCAGGCTCTTTTGTGTTTTGTTTGACCGGTAATTAATGTAATATATTAAATTCATGTTATGTTTATTTTGGTAGGGGCTCGGGTGGTGTCTCGGAGGACAGATTGTTTATTGTTTGCCTTTTATCCTCGTCAGGGCAATAAAGAAAATTGTGACAGCAGCACGGTGGTTTTCTTGCTTCACAACGCAGAGGTTAACCTACACCGGTTACATATGCATTTCACACATGCAGGCGGAACAGTGAGCTGTGGGAATAATGGGCTGTGGGAACAATGAATGGGCCCCAAGTAACTTGCTACGTGCTTTATCCTTTTTGCTTTGACAAGTAATCCTTCGCCTTCATAATATTATAAGTGAACTATCATTGTGTCCTCAGCAACTTTTTTTTTTTTTTTTAACAATTTATTTATTGAAATTTTCAGACAGAATACATTATTTCAGAATGAATGCAACAATAAATGTTAATACCCCCCCTCCCTCCCCTATGGACAAGAGTGAGACGAAAAAGTTCAGCAGTAATAATTAAAATAATGAGAACGAAAACAACTACAACAACAACAGAAGTAGTAGTCATACTATATATATATATATATATGTATGTATATATAAATATAAAGGTTAAATTAATTTTTTAAAAAAAGGGATAAATAATAAGAGTTAAAACAACAGTACAACAAACAAAGTTACAGCAATAGTTATGATCCATACAGTGCACTGAAGAGATAAGACATAAAGAGGTCTCATACACAGTGTAACATTACACCTAGTCTTTCAGATCTTTACCCATACATTGAGTGAATTCCAGGATCAAGGCCCATTTCAGTTTTGACCAAGGACGTCATCTATAGGAGTGGTTCTATTATGTAAAAAGGTTATAAATCCTCCCCAGCATTTATCAAAGACTGATGGTTTTCTCTTTAGATTATACATGATCTTTTCTGATGGCAAATAAGAGGAGAGTTCTTTAAGCCACAGAGAGATACCAGGGGGGTCCTCGCTCTTCCAATTGATAGCTATACATTTGTTAGCTGCAATTAGGGCTAATCTGATGAAGCGAGTGTTGACTCTCGTATTAACTGGTAAAATTGAGAGGTCCCCTAAAAGTGTCAGCCGTGGGTTGGCTGGAATTTCCACCCCCACTATGCCTTTGACAGTGCTCAGGATAGATCTCCAATACTGCTCCAAGCATCTACAAGTCCAGAACATATGGAGGAGGGTTCCTATTTCCGTCTTACACCTAGGACAGCATTCAGAGTGGTTACTACTTATCTTATGTAGATGGTGAGGTGTCAGGTAAACCCTATGTATGAGATTAAACTGTAAAAGTTTGTGTCGGCTATTACAGGAGAATGACTGAGAGCTCCTACAGATTTCCTTCCACTCAGAGTCCTCGAAAGTAGAATCAATGTCCGTTTCCCATTTAAGTCTTGCATTAACCGCATTATCTTCTACCAAGTCCCTTAGTCTGTTATAAGCGTATGATAAGAATCCTTTAGAGTTTTGCTTGTCTCGCATCATACCGTCTATTTCAGAGTCCTCTAAGGGCTTAAGTTTCCCACCTTGCTATACCCTAATAAAATCCCTGACTTGTAAATATTTAAAGAAGTGTGCAGAGGGGAGCCCAAAGGATCGCCTCAGCTGTTCAAAGGATCTCAGAATATTGTGCTCACACAAGTGTCTGAAAGTGCTTATGCCTCTGTTATACCAGTCTCTAGTTATGCCATCCCTCAGTGCCCCAGGTAGAGCTGGATTAAAATGAAATGGAGTGGAGCCATACAGTGTGCGAACATCATTGAACTTCGCTCTAATTTCATCCCAGATTTTGGAAGTCAGTTTTACCATTGGATTTGAAGTTACGTCCCTTTGTTTGTGGTAAGAGTAAATAAATGGGATGCTAGATAACACTTCAGCTGTATGAGATTGTTCAATTTGTTTCCAAGATGGGGGATGCTCTAGATCTTTAATCCAGATCCAGATAGCTCTGGATTGAGCAGCCAGATAATATAACTGAAAGTCTGGTAGGTTCAGTCCTCCATGCTCAGTGGGCCGGCACAGAGTTTTAAGCTTAACTCTGGGAGTTTTGCCATTCCACAGAAATCAGATTTTTAAAGAAGATTTTCGGAATAGGCATTGGCAGTGTTTGAAATAAGTAAAGAAATTTTGGTAATATATTCATTTGAATACAGTTTTTTCTTCCAATTAGGGATATGGGAAGAGACTTCCATCTATCCAGATCAGCTTCAGCCTTTTTAAACAGAGGTTCATAACTGAGAGAGTAAATCTGATGTAACTGGTTAGGTATTTGCAGACCAAGATAACAAACCTTACAGGGATCCCAATGGAAGGGAATGTTTTCCGGTGATAATCCCTGAGCAGCTTGGTTTAGGGGCATCATCACACTTTTCTGTTTATTTATCTTATATCCGGAAATGCAGCAATATTCTTCTAAGAGGGTGCAGAGGGCGGAAAGTGATGTTTCTATATTAGTCAAATACAGCATAATGTCATCAGTGTACAACGAAATAATGTGCTTCACATCTTTGACCATGATGCCCTCTATTGCAGGATGTGCTCTAATAGCAGTTGCGAGGGGCTCGACTGCCAACGAGAAGAGGAGCGGAGACAAGGTACAGCCCTGACGCGTGCCACGTGACAAAGGGAAAGGAGATGAGGTGTCGCTGTTTGTACGAATCATGGCTGATGGATTAATATATAGTATTTTTATCATTTGTATCAAATTCGGACCAAAATTCATTTTTTCTAACACTGCGAAAAGATAGGGCCATTCTAAACAATCAAACGCCTTTTCAGCATCTAATGAAAGGGCAACGACCGGCATGTTAAGGTTTTTGGCACAGCAAATGATATTTAGAAACCTACGAATGTTATCAGAGGAAAAGCGGTTCTGAATGAAGCCAGTCTGATCTTTATTAATGAGGTCAGGTACCACTTTCTCAAGTCTAGTGGCTATGACCTTGGTGAATATCTTATATTCTGATGAGAGAAGGGCTATGGGCCTATAAGAGCCACAAAGTTTTGGATCCTTGCCTGGTTTTAGCAGGACAGTAATCAGAGCCTGTTCCAAAGTTTTAGGTAATTGGTGTATTTTCAGTGAGTGTTTGAACATATCCATTAGTGGTGTTATTAAATTAGCTGCAAATGCTTTATAAAAGTCCACGGAGAACCCGTCCGGCCCTGGCGATTTCCCAGCTGAGAGCTTACCAATCGCATTTAGAACCTCCTGGTTAGTGATATCGGCCTCTAGACTCTCCCGCGTCTCCACCTCCAGACCTGCAACACTAAGCCCTCCTAAGAAATTCATCATTTTATGGGTATCGACTCCCTGAGATGAATATAAGTGGGCATAAAAGTCTTTAAAGATGTCATTGATATGTTTGGGGTCATGGACTACTGTGGCACCATCTCCAGACTTAACTGACGGGATGCATCTAGAATTTTCTTCTCTTCGGATTTGCCAAGCTAGTAATTTACCACTTTTATCCCCATGTTCATAGTATTGTTGTTTCGTTCTCGCCATGGCATTTTCGATCACCCTAGTGGTTAACAGATTGTAATCTGACCTTTTGGTATTAAGAAGATCAAAAGTTGCTTCACTAAGAGTTTGAGAATGTTCCTTTTCAAGATTCCTGATTTCTGACTCAAGTGTTTTGGTTTTCATCATGTACTGTTTTTTCTTCCATGATGTATAACTTATAGTTTCGCCTCTAACATAGGCTTTTAATGATTCCCACACGGCTGTTGGGGAAGCAGTCCCTTTATTAATGCTAACGAAGCTGTCTATTTTGTTACTAATAAGTTTAACATAATCTGTGTCATTAAGTAGGTGTGTGGGGAAACGCCAAAGTCTGTAGCTACTAGTAGCGTTCTTTTGAGTCAACTGCAGCATGAGCGGGGCATGGTCCGAGTGAGTCATAGCTAGATATTCACATGAGGATATTAGGTGGAGTCGATCAACATGAGTAAGAAAAATATCAATTCTGGAGTAGCTTTTATGAGCGTGTGAGTAGAAAGAGTACTCTTGTACTGATTTATGTTTGTCTCTCCAGACATCCACAAGTTTGAAATCTGCTATTTCTTTTTTGAGAGTTTTAGCTGCTTGGGACAGAGTCTTGAGGTTAGAGGACGACCGATCTTTGGATGGGTCCAGAACTAAATTCATATCCCCACCAATGATTAGTTCACAGGCATGACAGGTTAGTGTGAAAAACAGACTGAAAAAACTGCGGGCAGTCGTAGTTTGGACCATAAATATTAACTAGCGTGATAGGTTCTCCTGCTAGGGATCCCTTGAGTATCAAGTACCTGCCCTGTTTATCTTTCTCAACACTGTCCACTTGTAGTGGGACGTTTTTACCGATTAAAGTGGCAACACCTCGAGACTGGGATGTGAAGAGGAGTAAAAAGTCTGCCCTTGCCACTGGCGTGTCAGTCTGAGATGCTCAGTATCAGTCAGATGAGTCTCCTGTAATAGAGCTATATCTATTTTATGATTCTTAAGAAAGTTAAGTACCTTTCTACGTTTTGAGAAGTCATTGATGCCATTAGTATTCCATGTCAAGTACTTGAAAGCTACTACTGTCATTATCTTAATCTATTCCTTCTATAAGATGGTGTAAAATCCAGAAAGTTAAGGTAGTAAATGCAGGCTGTCTTATCTATGAGATATATTTCTATGTCCTGTATACAGAGTGAGAGTGTAAAAAGAAAAACAAAAAACAAAAAGAGATTAAGCAGAAAAAGAAGCATACTAAACCCCAGAATACCTCCTCTTGCCCCGCTCCCTCCCCAACTGAGAGAGCGCTGAACCCCTTGTCTTCCTGACGCTATTTTGGTGCAGCTGTAACCTATATTGCTGCATATAATTGGCGCCTATCCTCCATGATAATAATAATAGTAATGTATTAGTTTTAAGCCCAGTTCACAACAGAATTTTACTATCATTTAGGGTGAGGAAACCCGTAAACAAGTTATACTAAAGAACAGTTTCCAGAACATAATCTAAAGCACAACCGAATCCCACTTGTGGCCTACTTACATCTAGATTTAGCACTGAAGATGGACAAGTTCAAACAGTGTCCAATAAGGGGCAACGACATCTAGTCCTGATGCCCATGGCGAAGCGAAGTTTTAGGTAGTTAGTCCAGAGAGCAGCAACGCAGCATCGTGGCCCACACGAAGAGTCCTCTGACCAAATCGGTCCATGTTACTCAAGTAATACTGCGTAGTGGGATTGAACCGGTTCAGGAGGGGAAAAAAAAGGAAAGAAAAAAAAAAAAAAATATATATATATATATATATATATATTGTTACGACCGGCTCGTATGGCCGCAACAAAAAGGCGTGAGACGCAGGGTGCAATATAAAAATAGATCTATTTATTTAACAGAAATAAGGGTAACAGAATAACAAAAGAAAGTAACGAGGCTGGGAGACAAAGCCCCTGCTGCTCCCGCAGCACGGCTCATGTGGCGAGAGAGAGAGATGGAGGGAAAGGCGGAGACTTTATGCCGGAGACACCGGGCCCAGGTGCCTCATCAGATTTAGACGCCGCCCATAAACAGCCACTGCAGAGGAGACAAACAGGTAGACAACAAGCAAACAGACAGGCCAGTGGACCTGCCAGGGAAAGGCAGGCCAGGGGCCGTAACAATTGTAACATGCGGGAGACCTCCAAAAGCTAATAGAGGTTTATTAACATATCAACATTTAATGTCTGTGTAAGACTTTTGATATACAGTATCAGTAACTCATTCACATATGAATAATTTAACAGTCAGGAAAGTGTACTGTACATACTGCTTAGTTCCAGTTGTTTCACAAAAGGTCAATAATGTGAAAACAACAAAACCTTTTGTCATAGTGGTCAATGTGTCTTTAAACAGCATCCCCAGAGTGTGCTAAGGCTGCTGCACTGATGGTGATAGTTAGCTTCTGACCTAAGAGACAGCTGTAGAGCTAAAGAAAAGGATTAGAGGGTGAGGAAAGTGATGAAGAAAATGTAGTTGGTGTGGAGATGTTATCATGAACTCAATGGGGTCACAAACTGTGAAATGTTTTGATTGTCTGTGTCTCCATGACTTGATATCTCTGATATGCGGTTTAAAAAACACTACGTACAAGTGTGCTTGAACATCAAAATCCTCTATTGTCCAGCACTCTCTCCTTCAGCTGCTGTTATCCTTGCCCTCTAAATCCTCTAATACAGACACTCTATCAATTGACATTTAGCCCAAATGCTCCCCTTAAAAACTTTTCCTCCCTTGGGCTTTTCACTTGTCTGTACTTTTGTCCTTCTCCATTTTCTCATTCCCAAACACTTTGCCAGAGTTCTGTTGTTTACCTCTTCACTACTTCTCTCCCCACCTCCTTCCCCTTTCTTTCTGACCTCTTGTTAGCTCTCTCTCTGATACCTGCTGTCGATGCCCCTCTCGTCCCACTGGTCCCCACTCGATGCGCTCTGTTTCTAACCCCCATCTCTCCTTCATCTCTCTGTTTTTCAATACTCCCCCCTCATCTCTGTCATTATATTCCTCTCTGCCTTTTCTTAAACCCATCCCTCCTTCTCTTTCAAATCCTTCCACCATGTGCCCTTTATCTGTCCATAAGATACACACACACCCTACATGAACCTCCTGTCTAGGGATGAGTCCCCGAGGTTTTCTTGTGTTTATCTCTGTGTGTAGTCTCGCCAAGTGTTTCCCCTGCTGCGAAAAAAACCCATATTTGTGCCTGCATAGACGCCAGCTTCAGAGAACAAAAGTATTGACAAACTCTTAAATCATGACAGGCCTTGCTAATTAGCCCTTTTATAACAGGGGGCATGTGCAAGAGTGAAGCTATAATGGCTGGATAAGTTACTTTTCACTACCTTGTGTTTTTGTGTTTTTCTTTTTAAGCCCGTATTATTTCTTTGCTTCTCTTTTTGTATATTGTCTTTTTACACCATTAGAAAACATATTAGTATTTGTAATTACTTTTGCATTCAATTATTTGACCAGTCTATGCTATTCTGGATTGAAATGTAAATTAAATCAATCTCTTTCATCTCCATGTAGTTCTGGAAAGTAGTCTGGTGGTGCAGGCATTGAGACTGAACACCATGTCCAAGCTGACTTTTGCCGATAGCTCGCGCTTTGATGCTCTGGTCAAAGATGTTTTCTCCGGAGTTAATTTCACTGATGTGGAGGACCAGATACTAATGCAAGCACTGGAACAAGTCTATAAGGAGGCCCGACTTGAACTCATACCCAGCCAGGTGAGAGTGTAAAAAGACATCTTTTAATAACCAAATACACACATATTTGTCATGATACAGGATGATAACTGGTATTTAGCCAGTGCTTGGGATCACTCTTTATTGCAAAGAGCCTTAAACGTTTAACACTGTGTGACAATTTGTCAGATATATGGTGGAAAAACAGATTCATCTAGGTCTGTTTTTCCATCTCTGCATAGCTGAAGAAGGCATTGGAGCTGAATGAACAGCTGAGGCAACGCATGGGAGTAGTTATCGTAGGGCCAAGTGGAGCGGGCAAGTCTACACTCTGGAGGATGCTCAGAGCTGCCCTCAGCAAGACAGGCAAAGTGGTGAGTAAGAGACAAACCACCTACCTGGCATAACATATAACAGCAGATAAAAAAGCATTTATTGGAGAGTTTAGCGGTCAGTTAGAAAAAAAACACCTTCTTTTTGACTAATGCTGTATTTTTCTAGGTAAAGCAGTACACAATGAATCCCAAGGCCATGCCAAGACAGCAGCTGCTGGGACATATAGACATGGACACCAGAGAATGGGCTGATGGCGTCCTCACATATAGTGCCAGAAATGTGGTCAGGGAACCACAGGGTAAGAAATCTTGCATAGCCAGATTTTGAACAACTTGAATGAATTCTACTACAGTACAGTTGCAGTACAGCTTAAATGGGTCAGTATTTGTCATATTTTGCATGTATCTATAATATATAGATATATGTTTTGTGTTTTGTAGAGGTGAGCTCATGGATTGTGTGCGACGGTGACATTGACCCAGAGTGGATCGAGAGTCTGAACTCTGTGCTCGATGATAATCGGCTGTTAACCATGCCAAGTGGGGAGCGCATCCAGTTCGGACCTAATGTTAACTTCCTGTTTGAGACTCACGACCTCAGCTGTGCCTCACCAGCCACCATATCCCGCATGGGCATGATCTTTCTCAGGTCAGTCAGTCCATGCAGACAGTCATTTAAGTGTTTCTTGGTACCAAATTCCATTTTTTTCCATCTAGCTTGTCTCACTGTTTTTTTTTAATGTCTTTTTTCCCCACACATGTTGGAAAAACTATGTTTAGTGATGAGGATATTGATGTGGGTGCCTTGTTGAAGTCTTGGTTGAGGGGTCAGCCAGAGGAGTGTTACAGTAACCTTGAAAACTGGCTAGGGGATTACTTCCAGCGAGCACTTGACTGGGTCCTCAAACAGGTAACTTTTGCCCTCTCCTACTGCTACACACTGGCTCTTAAACCCTACCCTTAAATTCTTAAAATTTCACCCTGTCTCTACCAAACCCTGTCTGTACTTTTATTTCAAACTTGTCTTCTTCTCTTATTTTTTCAGAATGACTTTGTGGTAGAGACGAGTCTGGTGGGCACTGTGTTCAATGGTCTGTCACACCTCAGCGCTGTGACAGAGAGAGGTCAGTTCATCGTTGGACTTCTTAGAGGTTTGGGAGGGAACCTCAACCTCAAAACACGACAGGAGTTTGCCAGAGAGGTAAGAAAATTTGTGTTTTTTGTGTGGGCCGTGGGAGACTGTAAGAACACTCAAGTTTTAAGATTGGATTTTTTTTCATGTCTTATGTCTCAAAAATAGAAGAATGAGTCATTGTTTAAGTGCTGATGCAGGTCGTGCACCTTTTGAGGAACTACTACTCTGATAGTTATCAGTACTGGTCATTAAGTGAGCTCTTATTTCTTTTTTCTTCTGTAGTTGCTGAGCTGGGCCAGGGAAAGCCCACCAGAACCCAAAAAACCACTAGATACCTACTATGACTCTGACAGTTCTCATCTAGCAGCCTACACATTCCAGCGTCCTGAGGGTCTCACGCTTGAGCAACTCTCACATACACGCACACTACCTGTTATTGAGACTCCAGACATGCAGAGAGGCCTGCACTGCTTCTTCCCATGGCTCACAGCTCAGCACAGGCAGCCCTTCATGGTGGTTGGGCCAGAGGGCTGCGGAAAGGGGTAATTATACACATACAGACATGTGTGCACACAGAGCGTGAATATTTGCATATTTCATAAAAAGAGGAAGTATTTTCACACTTACAAAAAAAATCTATCTAGATCTCTATCTGTCTGTCAACATACATTTCTCTCTTTATGTATATATATATATATATATATATATATATACATATATATAAATTATCATTAATCTATAATGATTGA
>JAQFJB010000023.1:12031559-12043186 GCA_029874875.1 Naso minor
TTGTTATATGATGAAGAGTTAGATCAGAAGATCCTCTCATGTATGCTCAAGAAATGTAAAGCTAGCCAGCTAGGTTAACTTAGCGTAAAGACTGCAAACAGGGTGAAACAGCTCGCTGAGAAGTACTTTTTTTTCTGGGAGGATGAAAAAATGACCCACCCTGCTTTGCCTCTGATCAAATTAACTGAACATTCTTACCCTAAGCCTAACCAATTATCTCCCCACGTGCATAAACCGAAGCAATCCATCCAACAAAGGCAATTAGTACCAGTAAATCACAGGCAAAGCAAGGGCTGGACATTCCCTCGCCATCCTTTAAAAAAAAAAAGAAGAGAAGAAAAAAAAAAAGGCATCCTGGAGGGAGACTCTTCCTGGAGTCTGAGCTGGATGTCTGGCGACTAGTCCCGGACAAGTTGTCTGGCACACAAACAGCAAATTGTCGTTTTGACAGCAAAAACATATAACATGTTAATTGGTGAGGTTAAGACTCATATGACCTTGTTATAAATCATATCATGTTTTGTAAAAACTATTGCTTTAAAACTGTCTGGCACTCTTTGTGTCTTTCTCTCTCTGCCGTGCAGTCTTGGTGTCTTGCCTTGGCACTGGCAAACTGTGAAACTACCATCAACCACAAATATAAAAAGTCCAACTTTAGAACTGATATTTATGACTTATTAACGATGCAGATTGTCTTTTTTTTCACCACATAGCCACTTGTTTTGGACTCCATGACTACGTTTATGTGAAAACGTGTGCATGTGCGGGTTGGTGTGAATGTTTTATGATATAAAAAAAGTGAGTCATGGGTCCCTTGTGTGATTAGAGGCATAAAGGCAAAACCCAAAGGTCTGCCAAGACACTGCACACACGCACACACACACATACAGACAGACATGTGCATGCTGACTCAGTCCAACTGTACCAACCACAGCCCCCTTACAGTGTTCCAGTGGAACAAGCCTGTCAATTCAGATGGCGCTGTTCCATTGTGAATAACAGACTGGGCATGTTAGCAGACTACAGACAAAAACAGCTGAGAATGTATCGGGGGACACACTTTCCAGTCCATTGAGTGCTCTTCAACTGTCTAACTATCAATCCACTCAAATGAAGCGAACATGAAAACTTCGATTTCCTTCACTGCAGCCGTCGCAAGTAATAAAACACTTCTGATGAGCTCTTACTCCAAACTCAACGGAGAGGGAGAGAGTGAATGAATGGCTTCCTCTCAGCCACCAGCTGTCAGTGTTTGTATATGTATACGTGTCTCTCTTGCTTTAGCTCCGTTTGTACACAAGTGTTCCCTTATATGTTTGTATTTGTGTGTTACTGTACTGCACATCAGCTGAAAGCACATGTGTCTGTGCTGCATGATTGTGCTGCTGATGAGAGGCATGTTTCAACACTTAAGGTCAAACGTGTGCCAGTTCAAACACCAGACCTGACTAAGCTGGGCATGAAGCACTGAAAGCATGGCGAGGAGTTTTGAGCAGATGCAGACACGTCCTCCCTCTCAATGTATAACTGCTTTGAGGTTAAGTAATTTGGTCTGGTGCGTTAGGTTCAGGCTGCAAAGCGAGTAAAGCATGGCATCAGGATTGCAAGTTTTATTGGTTTGACTCGGAGCAAACAGACTCTCCAGTACCTTGTAGCCAGATCCGACAAAATCCACACTATGTAACAAAAAATAAGGGATATATAGGTGACCACCACGAGGCCACTGGGACCTCCAGCACTCAGGGGTGTGTCTAGGGAGAAGCCAGTGGTGGCCTGATCTGAGTGGCCACCTCGGGTGCCACCCCATTTGACTGGATATTTGCCCAATTAGAGACGGGCCTGTTTGACTGTTTGGTGAGCAAAGGTGCAATACATTCTTAAACCAGAGAGGCAGTAAACACACATTATTAAGCTTTGCACAGTTTTGTACAGTAGATATTTTAATCATTTGTTATGTATTTATTTTATTATGTTCTTATTTGTCAGGTAAGCTGGGCTTCATTTTTATTTTGTTGGTACTTTATACTGCGATTGTATTTTCAAAGGTGCTGTTTCTTCTTTTGTATTCAGCTCATCTTTTTAAAGTGCGATTTCTCAGAAGAATAACATATGGAGGCTTTATATTACATTTGTGTGGTGCCAGCCACTCTGTTTTGTGACTGGTAGGTCTGTTTATCTTTTAAATCAAACTCTAAACACTGTAATGTGAGTAAATGTACGGAGACATGGGTGGTGGAGACAAAAATGGTAAATTAATACTTTTTGCATGCCTGTACGTGTATGTGCATGCATGTTGGTACTTAAAGCCACTGCGCTAAGGCGACTGACATATCGCCAAATCCCACATGCCACCCTTACATTAGTCAGTACCTCTTTTGGGCCACCCCAGTCAAAAAAGTCTGGACACGCCTCTGCCAATACTCCTTCAATATCCAATCATACATTGTCTCAGTTTCTAAAGAGCTACAAAAGAGACATACCATCTCTTTCAAAAGATAGTACCTCGTTGTATCTTTACTGAAAAACCTTTCTTACATTATCAACATGAAACAAAGACAAAGTGCATATAATTCTCTACTTCAGTTAACCAACATAACTGGCAAAGCCCATCAGATGTAGTGGTGGGACACCGCAGCTAATATTGGCGCAAAGATTAAAGGTGTCCTGTGAAATGTTCTTGTAAACAAACACAAGTCATGTTTACATTCAGCATTTATGACAAAAATGCTTTGTGCAGGCTTAACAAAGATTAGTCTGCAGGCTTCTTCTGCACCTCCTTTGTGGGCACATGCTGTATTTACTCAAACAGCATAAAAACTGTACACTTTGTCTGCAAGTGCATTCTCATGCATGTGCACAAAACAAACAATTAGGGACTCATTGTAAAAACAAAAACTCTACACAGTAATTATCAGTTTTATCATGTTATGCAGTATGCTTGTTTGAAAGTAATTGCTATTCAATTTTCTATTATAGGCTTTTCATTATCTGTAGCCACTCTAGTAGATATATAAGAGAAACCTAACCACTGCACTTCATTAAGAAAGTTTAAAATTCTAAAATGAAAGAGTTTGGTATATTCTGCATGCCACTGTAATGCTTTAATCTTTCCCACATCACATTTTTTAGTCAGCAGAAACAGTCCAGGTCTTCACAGGAAACTACAGCCAGACCCAGCAGGCAATATCCAAAACTCATTCCAGCGGGGACCATAACAAACCCACTCAGGCCATACCAATCCCTGTGGTTCACCTCATGCTCATACCAGCCCAAATTAGCAAATCCAGTCTAGTATAATTTCCCACCTCAGCTCCTTATGGTCAGTTTTTACAAGTCCAAATAATTCTCAAGGAAAAACTGTTTTTGTCTGTAAACTTCAAGCAGAAAGCACGTAAGGCTTCCGTCAGTCACTTTCACATTGCTCTCAAAATAGTCTACCAAAGACAGTTATTTGCCGCCACTGTCATCTGTACCAACCCAAACAAAAGTTTTCTCTGGTCATCCAATGTGGTGCCAACATGTCTCTCAGTTAGGAAACCAGCTTATAACAATTAAAAAGCTTTTAGTGTTATCTAACGTGTTATAGTTTTAGTTTAAAAGTCAAAAAAGTTAAAAAAGCCCAATAAATTGAAAATACTCTATCCCAGTTTTAATCCCGTCTATGTGTTACTTGCTCATGTATCTCATGATATATGCTAAATATGTTGGGGGGGAAAAAAAATTTTTTTCATCAAAATCTGGTCTTTTCTCTCAGTGGAACATTTTCAATTTTCTGATGATTCATCCTGCACTCTGAGGAATTTGTAATTTTTGTTCAGCAAAAATGCTTTCTTGATTTTTTTTTTTAATAATGTAGACACAAGCCTACCAGTGGCATGCAGCTACATCATGAGGAAGACCGTTTAGAGGAGGGGGGCATTTGCCACTTTCTGTCATTAACTATGGCAGACATAACCAGGTTTGCTGCACTGTATCAGTTGTGGAGGTCCTAGACAGGTTGAAAAACTTAACAACACAGTGTTTGGGTTCATAAAGTAAACTGGAGGTTTTGTTCCATGTATCAAAACCTATTGAAAGTAATACAAGACACACAGCCACAGCTGGAACATTAGTGTTAGCTGGTATCATCAGGAGAAAGGGGAGGCTGCCATTTTCTATCATAAACTACAGCCAAGGTTATCAGCATTTCTGCACTGAATCAACTGTGAAAGTCCCAGAAACATTGGAAACTTAACTGGAAACTTGGAAAATATTAGAAAACAACATTGTGTTGTGTTCCTAAATTCATCCATAGTCTGTTATTACTCAGAGCTGTGCAACGCAACTTAAGACACACAGCTGTTAGCATTAGCTAGTACTGTCGGGAGGAAGGGGGGTTTGCTATCATTAACTATGACTGATAAAATCCTCATTTCTGCACTGTATCAGTTGTGGAAATCCCCCAGAACTTTTAATGACATCATGTCTGTGTTCATAACACCATCCTGTGGTGTATATTAAGTCATGTTGTACGGCTCAGTGTTGTTTTAATCACCATGTTCATTGTCTGGACATCAGCCGTGGCGGGGGGCGGGCATAGCACACATCACACACATTAGCCATTAGCCTTATTGGCTACTGTAAATGTCAATCAATATCTGTGACAAGTTCCTGCCCGGGAGCCTGTTTTTTGTGGGAAATATATCAATATGCAGAACGAAATCACACTTTGACTTCTGTTTCACAGGGTCTTTAAGCTAACTTTAAGTTAAAGCCAGTATCATGTTGCTGAATTGCTTTTCTTGTTTATATTGTAGCTCAAGGTAATACTTGATATTAATCTGCAGTATACTTATGGCAATATTTCAGTTTTGACACTCTCTTGGTGATAGAGATTAAACGGCGATAGGGACCTAATGTATGACTAAAATGTGCTGTTTGTAGTACAATGATAGCTACACTTGGGTTTTTACTGTAATTCCAGCAGCAGCAGCAGCAGCAGCAGAGGTTTGCTTGATGTTTGCACATTTCTCAAGACAATGACAGAGTACATTGTAATATAACGTGGCACTTTTTTGTTATATCTAGGCATGTGTTAAATGCATTTGGAGGCAAATTGAAACATGTTTGATTTATGCTGTTTATCCTGGAATATCCATGAGTCTAGTCTGAATGTGAAGCACACATGGGATGACTCAGAGTGGGATTCTGGGAACTAACTCAGATCATATTTCTGGATCAATAGCATCAATCATTCCTTCTGCACCTGGCCCCTCAAGACTTTCAAGGAACACTCACCAAAAATACATTACTGTCACTTGTATGATCTTAGATAGTAAAATCATTATTGAAAACATACAAACACAAACAAATATTTTTAAAGTTCTGTCTGAAGTCTTTCAAAAATAAACTGAGAGCTGCTTCTGTTCAAAGTAAATACAATGAAGCTGATTTGTGGTCTCATAGAGCCTTTCTCTGAGCCTTTAAAACCAAATAGTTCCTAAATTGTTTATCTTATGCAATCAAAAGCACTCATTACTTCATGTTAGCCTGCACTGCAGATGACGAATCACACCCTTTGAAAATAGGATTTGAAAAGGATCAAAGAATAATGATTTGGGAGGAAAACAAGTGACATGAATAATGAGTAAGGCCTGTGTTTGACTGCAGTGTTGCCTGCAGATTGTGGGCTATTGTTTCTTTGAAGGGTAGAGTAGTTACATTCTTATATCAGACTTCAAGGTCAGTTTAATGTAGGTCCCAATCTGTGGTAACCTACACAGTCTTGTTTTAAAAAAATAGACCTGATTCAAACTTGGTTTAAGGATAATGACAATCTTAAAATTCATATTGCTGACCTGATTAAAACTCTTTTAGCCTTTTTATGTCAAGTGTCTCATATGTGAATCAAAGCCAGAAGACTTTCAATTACACTTTTGTTTACATATATGAAGGGGGTTGCCATATCACAACCGCCACTGACTGCATAGGTTTCCATTTGCACTATCACAAGTCTAACCGCAATCTGTCTGTTTCCCTGGTGAACTGATTAAGCATCAAATAAATTCTACAACATCATATGTCTTCTGTATCACTGTATGTGTTGAATTAGCTTTTTCTAACTTTTAATGAAACAAAGAGAAAAATGGCTGTTTCAGTTTAAGTTCATCGCAACCACTTGGAAGAGATGTACCTGAACCTTTTGAACATGTGGATAGAATGTGCCCAGGATGCATGAAGTGCATAAGTCTAAGGAGGGGACACTCCAATGTTGCACTGATGCGAAAAGGGCATTAAAAGTGGCAATACATGCAATTTCTCCCGCATATTACAGTTCACACTCTCTGTTTCGCCTCAAAGAACACATTTTTGCTGCAGGCTATTGTAAAACAAACATGATCATTGCTGATGGTTAATCAGCATGGATCCACATGGGTATTAGGCCTATTGACCCAAAACATGCAGCAATACAGTAAAAGGAGATGCTGATAATGCTGATAATGCTGATGCTACTTCCATGCTGATAAGATGACAGATAATCTGGGCTGAACTACGCTCTTGAGCCAGTTTTTGGTCACTAGGAACCCAGGGGACCTGTAAGGAGCTCTAATCAGGCAGGCAGGATTTCAGGTGGATTTGGAGAAATACGGATAGAAACACAGACACACAAATTTGAAACATGGCAGGGGTTCAGCAGTGAAAATGTGTTTTGTTTTGGCCTCCATTAACACTTAGTTCCCTTTTTGCTTCCATCTGACTCCACTCTGCCTTTTCTCTCTTTCACATCGGTGCAGTTTTACTTCCCCTCATAGATGGAATTTTCTTTTATCTAGTCAGCCTCAGTCCACTTCATATCTCACTACCTCGCTCTCTCTCACTCTGCCTCTCTCAGTTTAGGTTGTTTTAGTCATTAGCTGACATCCTGATACCATCTCAGACACCTGTTCTCTCCTTCCAATGCTGCTTCTCCTCATTCTCTCTCTGCCTCCTTTCCTCTCTCAACCTTCCTCTCCTCCTCCCTCTTATCTGTTTGACAGGTCTGGAGAGAACAAATTAGACCTGCTAAATTAAGCCACACACACAGCTTCAGTCTTGCTGAAGGGAAGCTGTGCGCACGTGTGTGTGTGTGTGTGTGTGTGTGTGTGTGTGTGTGTGTGTGTGTGTGTATGTAAAAGATGGAAAGACAAAAACACACACTCAAACACAGCAGCTCTTTAAAAAATGGGTAAAATGGATCAAATAAGATGAGGCCCAAGAGCTGAATTCTGTTTTAAAGGTACAGAGGTGTGATTATTTGACCAGAGGAGAAGTAACAAAGGGTAAGGAGGGAGGGAAGACAGAGAGAAGCAGTGAGAGTCTGAGGGAGAGAGATAAGACAGTATTTCAGTGTACTTTGAGGTTTGTCTAATTTGTTCTCACTATTTTGGCTTGATCAAGGTGAAGTTGCTCTCTAGGATTTTTGGTTGAGGTCATCAGGTGCTCATCAGATGCCAGTGCCTGGTTGCAAACGGCTTAGCCAGAAGCTAGGAGCGAAAAGCTAAGCCACCAAAGTAGGTTAGATTAACCTCAGCCCTCCTACTCCAAAGCTGGGCTGTGAAAAAGGCCCCTGGTAGATGTATAATGTCCCAATAAGCAGTGTCAGGCCTGTGAGAATGGGCTTATGTATGAAAACAAAGCTAGTGTTAGCTAAACCTAAGTTTTGTTCTCACTACAGGAGTTAAAAAAACCCTAACTGATTTAGAAATCAGGTTGCATCATGCACATAAGGACAGTCTTCACAGATTATCTTCTCTCTAATCTTAAAAATGCACACACTACTAGAGTTCTTTCCACAATGACAAGATAATGACAACTCTTTCATCCATCTTAGCTGTACAACAGGTTGTTTCTTTGCTGTTGCCATGTGAAAAATGGTCTCATTTACTTCCTGTCTTCCTTGGCACTCTCGCTCGCCGTCCCAGCCCCACACTAGTGACGTAATCGTCCAGATTTTAGATCCTTATATCAGTTTGATATTATCAGGGCGGCTCTGATGCATCTCTGAGCAGTTGGTTTGAGTTGGTTCTTTCACACACAGGATCATCCATACAGATAATCAGTTCCGACCAGCCTTAAAGTGGGAACACCACCGCAGTTGTGTCGGACCCAAAATCCTGTAGTTTGAGCCCTGCTTAAGGTTGACGCTGCAGTATGAAGTTCCACACAATGCAACATGACAAAACAGTCCCTGCATCCCACCTTACACACTCTTATTCATTCGTCTTTAAATGAGGTTTAACATTCATGTGGCCGTTCCTCAGTTTTACAGCATTAGTCCAACATCGCCACATTAGCCTCACAACATGCTAACACCAAGTTAAACAGGCTAAAACATGAAACATGGTAAATCTACAGCTTCCATATCTAAAATTGGGTAAGGGAAAGTAATTGATTTATTACTGAGACTGAACAGTAACTGTCCCTCATTGAGAAAGCAGTCTGGTCTAAAAACTCCCCCAAAGCACCAGTAATTGCCCATCAGTGAGTTTTTGGCTGGATAAGAACATAATGACGATAAATTAACCAACAAACTGCAGGCACAAACTTAAATACTAGGCAGTGTACTAAATTGTTGGTAACCCACAGCTTAAAATAGCCTCAACAAATCCACTTTTTACTGTAGTTCAAATGACATTTGCGAAAAAAAACAATGGAAATTTATGTTTAGATCATCAATATGCAACAACACAATGGAGAGCAGCATGGGTAAAAGAGGGAAAACAAATGAGCTTTGGATTTAGAACACGTTCAAAGTAGGAAATTGAAAAAGTATTGACTAACACATTATTATTAGTTGGCAGAAAGACACAGAAAGGAACGACAGCCTTATTCTTTAAGTGAGGAAAATCTCAGTACTTCATAGGGCATGAAAAGAGTTTTTGCTGGTGATACATAGAGCTTTAAATCAAACTGACGAGAGCCAGAGTAAATGTTTTCACAGGAGCTGTAATATGAAAATGACTGCAGAGAGTGGAGAATTGTCTGTAAATACACTTTTCTCTCTCTTTCTTTACACCATCTGTGCTTAAACCACTTTTTTTCTACTTTTTCTCAGATAATGAGCAATGTCACCAGTTAAAGCCTGCGTGTGATGCCGTGTGTCTTCTCCTCTCTCTCCTCTGCTCTCATAAAAGGAGAAGCCAGGGAACATCTTTAAACGCCTCTCTGTCTCCCTGCTGCTCTTTCTCTTCCCCTTTCCCCTCTGATTATAGGGTAGGAGAACATCTTTGAATCAGAGTCCCTCTCTTTCTTTTTTCCCTCCTCCTGACAGAATGACAAAGCTAATCTTGTTATCCGTTCCTTTGACAGCCTTCAAGAGATTCCTTTCTCATCATTTCTCCTGCCCCCTTCTCCCCATCCCTCTGTCTCTGCTTTACTGTCGAGTGGACATGTGAGAAAAGAACAGTTGGCTAACACATTTTGGCATTTTACCGACAGTGTAACCAGATCCTAACCCTCTCCGTTCCTTTTATCTCCTCTTTTCTTCTCATCTCTCTTTTTTATTGCCAGGTGGAGGTAAAAGGCTAGAAGAAGCATTTTACCTGGAGCACTGCAGTGATTCTATGGCTGAACACAAAGGGACAAAAAATACTAAAACATTCAAGCTGTGTCCCAAATAACATCTCATGATTCACTGTCAGCTGTGTGTGGTACAGAGTGTGAAGTGTGCATCTCACCAGCAGTGAGTAGTAGACTTTAAATCCCGGCTTTGCAACGAAGTAGTCATCAGACTTGAAGGTGACTCTGAGCGTGTTGGTTTTGGAGTTGAGACTAGGCGGTGCCTTCTGCCCACACCAGCGACCCCAAATTATAGTGCTGGTCTCTGATTGGTCCTCCACTTCAACAAAGTCATACCTGCAGCGAGCCAGATGGAGAGGTAGATGAATGAGTGGAAGGGAAGAGGTAAAAATGATGTCAAGAAAATAGAAAAGATGAGACTTGGATGAATAGATGAGTGTTTTGTGTGTCTGTCCTCACAACTGGAAGAACATTTAGGAAAAGCAGTAACAAATTTAGGTCTTAATCACGTTTTCATCAAATTTCTGACATTAAGGAATTCAGTGATTGAGCTAAAACACGAGACAACAAAAGAAAATGGTTAATTTAGGACTTAAACTGTCTGCTTTAAACCTACATATGCTAAACAGTTTACAGACAACTTACTGACAGCAACAACCAACAATCTTCTACCATGACCTTACTTATGGCAAAGTTTGAATATTTGAGTTGATACTTCCTGAGATGTAAATGAGAAGCTCAATACCAGTGGTGGAATTTGAATAAGTACATTTATTTAAATACTACACTTGACTGGTATTTCCATTTTATGCATCCTCATACTTTCACTACGTTACATTTCAAAGTTTATTTTGTACTTTATACTCTAGTACATTCATCTGACAGCTATAGTCACTGGTTACTTTTCCATATTAGATTTTTTAAAAATAATTTTCCTGTCCAGTGAACACCATGTACCTCATGACTGATGATTCTGAATTTTTAAATGTTTCAGGACGTGTTCCAGCACAATTACTACTTTTGTTTTGATAACTGAAGTAAATTAGGTCAGCCTACTAATACTTACATACTTTCACTTAACTAAGGTTTTGGACCTTACAGGACCTTTAGGCTACTTGTAACAGAGTATTTTCACAGTGTGGTATTGATGCTTTCTTTATTGTGTACTACAAGGAACATTAACTGGTTATGAAACTGTCTCAGTGTAAAACTGATGCTTCTAAGAACTACATAAGCGAACGAGACTGTCTACTTGCTACTGAGTTATAAATAACAGTTAGTTTATTAAGACATTACATAAGGGGGTGTTGATAACTTCAACATTAGCCTAACGGAAAAACTAAAGCCGAGCAACAAAAACTGTTAGTTGTAGTATTACATGTACATATAGAACGATTATTATCTAACGTAGCAAAAAATACATTATGACATCTTTACGCATCCTGCAAACAGCCATGAAAAAAAAGAGAAGAAAAAAAAAAGGTTTTAAAAATATGTTGCAGCTTTCAACCAGGTCAAGGTCTTTGTGAGGGAAGTAATGTGCTCACACAATTTTTGTCCACATGTGCAAGAGACAACAAAAAAAAAATTAAAGTTCCCAGTGGCTGCTTAATGTAAAAGAAACTAAAATACTTCTCCCACCACTGATCAATACCACTCTCATGTCCTCATGTGTCACATGAAGCTGGTGCTTGTAGCGGATGTGCTTAGCTTAGCATGATTTTGTTATTTTTGGGCAGAGCCAGGCTAATTTTTTCTGGCTGTTTTCAGTTTTTATGCTCATTTAAGATACTGACTGTTTGCTCCAGATTAAAATAGACCAGATATCAGTCCTCTGATCTCTCTCCCTCTCAGCAAATAAGCCAATAAGACAATTTCCAAAACTGTCAAGTTATTCCTTTAAGTGGTTTAGATCGGTCAAATCCAGCAAAGTTGTTTCCTTATTAAAAACCTGTCTCATTGCACCTGTCCAGGCAGGACTGGTGCAATGAGGTATCACTGTGTTTTCCGGTCACTACTTTAGAGAGTATAGTGCTGTCATAACTGATGAAAATAATGGTCTGCGCTAAAAAAAGAGAAACAGCATTTGT
>JAQFJB010000023.1:12285392-12301085 GCA_029874875.1 Naso minor
CTTTGAGGTTAAACAGGTTCTCTAGTCAAGTGGATGATAGGTAGAGCTAGGATAGACATCACATGATGTCCTCCAATAAGAATAATGAAGGTCTTAGTTGAGCCAATTAATAGAAGAGTGAAGGAGATGTAAATCAAACACAATCCTGAGAAGAGCTCTAATAGACAACAAGCAAAAATACCTGTGTGGGTAGACTTAATCGTTTGTCTAATACTAAAGACACAAAGGAAACCAGTTCAGTTGATTCAACACAAAGCTAAATCTAAATCCACCTCAATCCATACCAGTTGAGATGAATTCTGATTAATTCTGTACCAAATGACAATGTAACAGAGGTCATTCTTAGTGATATAACGTACAGAAAATCTTACCTGAATCTGCAGCTCCTCTGCTGCACAAAGCTTTACAGTCAGTCTCAACTTACTGTTTTGGCTCTAGTGGTGCAACTTTTTCATTTTTGTTCACTCTCACCGCTCATGAGAATCACCTTCGTCAGCAGTATTCAGCTGTTTCCTGTGAAAAAGCTCTAAAAACCAACCGTAGACGAGCATTAAACAGCATCAGACTCAGCATCAAACGGCGGACAGATGGCAGCTGGCTGGTTAAGTTTATTAGGATCATCATTAGCTTGAGAACATAGTGAAGGATTATCAGCTGAAGGGACAAATGTTTCCCTAACCTTGGGTGTAAGATTTACCAGATGGACACAAACAGGATTTTAAATAAATGGTAACGTTCCACCATAACTGCTGGATATGTAAAAAGGCAACTGTTTGCCATCAAGCTAGGCATATGAATTTAAAAAGAAATGACATCAACTTGTTTTTGCTGCCCCCAAGGCGGGCAAAGAATTCTGTTATTGCAGGTTTGCCACCTGTAAGAAAAAAGTAGATGCCATTTGCACCCAAGACAACAATTCTATTTTCAGTCTGTCTGCTAAATCTTGTATTTTGTTAAAAAATAATGTCACCCTTTGACTTTTGATTTCCCACAGGACTCCAACCACTGTGAAAGTCTGGCGTTTGATTTGTCCATCCACGCCTACCTCCTCCATATGTGGATTCAGTGACAGGTGTAAAAAAAAAAAAAAATCGTTGTCCTGTGACTTTTTTCACTCAGGTGCAAATAGACACTTAAAGAAAACTACAAGGCATTCTGATGCGGTTTACACGCCATCTCAACCTGATAGTTCATCTGTGCCAGATCTTCAGTACTATCTGTGGTGTCTTATGTGGCCTGTAAATGGTTCAGCTTGTAACAACCCTGACTCATAAGAGTGAAAAATGTTGCCTGGTCCAACAAATTATGATCTACTGATTCATCTTGCCTCGTGGTGATAATCCATCTGGAACAATTTGGCACTGAGTCTCATAAATCCAGTCTTTGTTATTATGAGATCTATAGATGCATTGATAACTAGCTAAAATTATATAACTCAATTTTACCCTGGAAAAGTAGCCCTGTTTGATAGCTGTGTAATCTACATACATTTGATAAATACATGTGAATTCTAGATCAGTTTGAAGTGCCACAGCATAATGGGGAAAAAAAAGGAGAATTAGTGCTAATTCAAAGATCTATATACTATTTTAAAAACTTTAGTCAATGTACAATCAAATGCATCCTCTCAGACTGACACGCTGAGTCTCTACAGTCATATATAAATGTGTAAATAGGCTACATGTAAACACAGTAACAGCCACAGTCTTTCTTCCTTATTAAAGATAATTGGTGTTTTGTTTTTATTTACATCATATAAGACAGAGGATGTGCCCTTAATGTCAGTCAAACCAACAGCTGTCATCAAGCCTCTTCCACACACACCTGATTCCAACCACAGGGTCAAACAGGGTTCATGTCCAGGGTCGACTCTGTGTGTTTACATCATGACATCAAAGGTCAAAACACTGACCGGGTTTGTGGCTACTGACATCTATTAGTGGCTTTCAGCATTTGAGAGATGTTCCAGTGAAATGTCACAAGTATTTTATTAGTTTAAAATGTGAAATGTATAAAAAATGATGTCTGGCAACATAGTGCCAGAGTAACCTCTACCTGCTGCTAACTATACTCCTTGCTGTAGCTCTCGTTAGCTGTAGCTAAGAGCTGCTGTTAGCTTCTTAGCTTAGTTAGCTATGCTGCTAGTGGTCTTATTAGCTTAACAGTCACATCTAACTTGGTGAATAAGGGATTATTTGACAAAAGCAGTGTTTGTGGTAGCTGAAACTGTGTGAAAATCGTCGGAAAATCGTTGGTTTCACGATGAGTTACCTAAGCAGTTAAGAGACAGGACAGGCTGGGGTAGGTGTACTAACTTTAGCAGATATCTCTGCAACGCAACACCTAGACGTCTTTGATATAATGTCTGGACTATGAACTCTCTTTCCACACTTGGATGATAATGTTAGTCCAAGTTTTTGACAATTTAAACACAAATTCTGCCCATGTTACACACTATTCTTTCAAACCAAGCTGGTTAACAAATGTTGAAGGGATATTCCAGAATTTTTGACGTAGGGCCTCATTTTCGACCTACCGGGTCTTATCTGACCATTTTCAGCTCATTGTATCCATTACAGAGTTTGGATGGCTCACCTTTTCGACACTTAAGCTAAGGCATATGAAGGGACCAGTTGCCACTATCAAACTTTAATTAAACACTCCACAGTGCACCCAAAGCAAGTCAAATATGATGAATTTATTGAGGCAAATATGAGTGTTTGTAGGTAATTTTAGAAGTCAAACTATGGCTGAATTACTTTAATTTGTGGTTCTGACTAGGGTTAACAACGACAGGAAGCATCCATACTCTTTACTTCCTGTTGTTAATACTACTAGCTCCCTGTCGCTGTTAACTCGAGCCACAAGTTAAAGAAATTCCGCTGTAGTTGGACTTCTAAAATTATTCTACGAACACTCGAATTCGCCTTCATAGACTGTCGTCATACTGAACTTGCTTTGGGTGCTCAGTGGAGTGTTTAATCAGAGTTTGGTAGTAACTATTGTTGGGTCCCTTGAATTGTGCTAGCATTAGCATTAGCAGCAAAATGGCAAGCTGTCCAAACTTCTGTATGCAATTAGCTGAAAATGGTCTCTATCAATAGCAACAGGACTGGGTAAATCTAAAAAGAAGCCCTATGTCAAAAAATCCGGAATATCCATTTAGCTACTATTTTCATGTGGGTGGTTGGGGTGTGGGTTAATCTTTAAAGATTGGAGAACAGTTGAGCAATATGCATCCATTAGGAAGACCCTGGACATACGTGACAAGCATCAACCATGTTTGTTTCTGCTGTTAAAACCAGGCTAATGTTCAACAAATAGGGACCAGTTTCCCATGAGCTTTCATCCGTTGTACTGTGAGTTAGAGGAGGTGAGGTTATCTTGGCAACAAGACAGTTTATAACAATGTCCTGCAAAAAACATATTATACAACTTTATTTTTAATAAAAATTGACATTTTCTTGTTCATTCTATTAAAGAAAAAGTTAAATCCATCATTTATGGAAATAAATCAAAATAAAATGTGAGTGGAAAAATCTACAAGTTTTTCCTGTATTCTTGAAATTTAAAAAAAGATATTACTTGAGGGTGGGAAGATTTTGTGGGACAATGGCATTTTGGGAAACCAGCCTGGCTTTTGATGGCCCACATACTGACACAGAGTATCTGACTAAAATAGAAAACAGATAACAAAGCAGTGGAAAATGAAATAACATCAAATTAATTTCTGAATTATACCTACAAAAAAATTCTTTTTTTTTTTTTTTAATTTCATTACAATTTAAATTTTGAATATATTAAATAGATTTAAATTGTACAGGTCTGTTACAGGTACAATAGGCCTTTATTAACAAATAATTCTGTTTGTACATTGGCAAACTCAGCATGTTCTCACATTGTTTCATTCACACACACACACGCACACACACACACACACACACACTCTCTCTCTCTCTCACTGGCAAACACACAGATAACAGTTGCTGGATGTATTTGGCTTTGTCTCACAGGACCCTCCCACACTTACCTCATGCTCATTTGTTCATGGTCATTGTTCCACACAGCTTATACAGTACAGCTCAGTTGTATTGCCACTGTATCTGTGATGTACCCCTGTGAATGAGTAAGTGACCTACAGGATGCACTGCGGTGTAATGGTCCACAATGGACAACAACACTGTAGAGAACCAGTACCTGCAACACCTCTGCATTGTAACAGCAAGAGTACCAAACATTTAATATAAGCCAAGAATTTACAGACTTGGAGACATGAGCATTGGACACAAGTTGCGTGGGTGTAAAGCAGATGAAATGTGCTTTATTTAGCCGAGCTGCAGAACTCAGGCTCTGCCGAGGCTGAAAGTAAAGGACACGTGCTTTACATTTATGCTGTAATAGATTTTGCACACATTGATGCATGTATGCATTACAGAGTATCGAGGACCCCACGGAAATTTAGACTTTTTTCCTGCTAAACACACTGTGATAGTGAGGTGATGCATTGATTTTTTTTTGTCATAGTGCATTTAACATTGTATAAACTTGCTTATTTTCTCTTTTGGTCAATGTCCAGAGGTAAACAATGTAGACAATGTTTACAATAGCTGCTAGTCAGCTAAACTAGCATGCTATCAACACCACAGTGGTCCTCATATCTCCATTGTCTGCTTACCTCTTAAACTTACTGTGGATTTTACACAGTTGTTAAACATCCTTTTCATTGATTAACACCTAACCGCTACTTGTGTGTGTTTTTGGTTTAATCAGTTAAACGTATGAACAAGGGACTGTTTATTGTTTTCCTGTTTTGTTTTGTTTTTTTGCTATGATACTTTATCACAGGACAGAAACAAGGCTTACCTGTGTCTATTTTTCCAACCTCTAAAGACATGGTGAACTTCTTATAAGTTCTTGCAAAACTTTGTCAACCGTTCTCTGAAGTATTACGGCAGTTTCTACTGAACCAGGGTTTGGCAGGTTCCTCGATGTTACAAATACAAATACAAATGTTAATTTGCTAAACATCTTAGCAACTGATTTTTACAGGCACAGGATGTATGTCCTAAGTGGGTGCTGCAGATTCTGGTTCAAAATATCTAAAATAAAATAAAATAAAAAATAAAACAACAGTTGTAGACCTGTTGTGTCTTTGTTGCCCAAAGCAATAGAATATGAGCTGTTTGCCACTTTCAAATTGGTGTAGCAAACCCCGCCAAAAATTTTATTTACTAACTTTTTAAAGTTGCCTTTAAATTAATTTATAATGTAAATTTGCTCTCTAGACTAAACATGACAGGGCTGACCCTACGCACAGTGTCACCTAGTTCAGAGTTAATACACATATTTTCTTAGTGTTACAATTCCTGAAATTTCCAGGCTAAATACTATGCTCCTATGTATTTAACTGATAGGGCTGATCTTTAAGTGTTATTGTGGTCTAGTCCATTGTTAGTTCTATAATGCATAGTATACTTACAGCAAGAGGAAACTTTTTAAAAATAGGCTATAGCTGTTTTTGTTTATAGTAAATATAGATAAGACTATGGGGTTTATGGATAATAAATTTTTAAAAAATGTATTTTTGTTTATTTTTTTGCCAACATTTGTTCAAACCATGACAGAAAATCTTGTTTAGGTGCAGATTAAAGCTCTCTGATGCTACTACTGTCAAAGAATCTGAGGACAGTTTAAAGAATTATTTCTGGCAAAAATGACCAAAGTTTCCAGGACATCTAACCCATTTGTGATTCAAACACCTGTAGGTTCAAAGGAAAATTTTTATTTTCACCTCCTCCTATTGCTTTTTTTAACTATGGCACATTACTTTGTTATTAATATTAATCTGGAGGACAAAATGCCCTTTAGGGCATTGTTAGTGACTTTTTCTACTGATGGGCATTTGATTTTAATTACTGGTGTTTTCCTTCAAGCTGTGCCTTACGTAGCTTAGCCAGCCAATGATCCTGTTGAATCTGTGCCACTGAGCTGAAAAAATGTGCTGGTCCTCCTCTTCAGCAACCTGAACAACATAATGTAGAAACAAAAACTCTAGTTAAAAAGCAAAACAGCCTGGTTTTGCCGTTTGGTTGGCACCTTTTATTTAACTTTTAGAGGTTCAGTGACCAGTATGTTAATGGGCACAATATAGGGGAAATAACAACATGCTATTCCCTTTCAAATCCTGGTTGAGTTTTGTGCTCTACAGCAGATTTAAGACCTGTGCTGGAGTTTTCCACTGTCGAACATGTATTCTACCATTTAGAAGGGCATTTTTTAACAGTGACTTGTTATCTTAAGCCCTGTTGTGTTAGGATGTGATGTTGACAAATCTCTGTGTACTTCTTTTAGACAAAAACATTTCTATCAGCACCAAAGCTGTCATCTTTAATAGAAACTAATTCCTCCTACAAACAGTTTTTCCTCTGTGGGCCTGTTCAAACTGGATTTACGAGCTGTACTTCACTGATGTCACATCTATGCAATGTCAGCAACCAAGGAGAACAATTGCAGCAATGCAATGTGACTTACATAAAGAATCTAAGTGTGCCAAGTCTATAAAATATTTAAAAAAAAAAAAAAAATCCAGCTTCGACCCTTTTTGTTTGATTCACGAACTGTCAACTGTTTGTCATGAAAGTTCTCTTGGACAAAAACTTCTGATGGTTTAGTTTCCCATGTCTGGGTTACTGAGCTACGCTGAAGTATTTGGAAGGCCTGAGATTTCCACTGAGTAAATCTTAGTCAGTCTACCAGCAAACAAGTAGACTTTCATTTGAATCCTGTTGGTTACGCTTGCATGGGGCTGGGTAATATTCTACTATCCACATGGTAAAAAAACAAAAACAAAAACAAATGCAATTAAAGATTATTTATGTAAATGTGAATGTGTCAAGCATGCATACCGTGACTATGTGTATAAGTTAGTATAGTACTATATTATTAGTACTATATTGTGTATATTATTGGTTGATCTGGATAAAAAACAGATGAACAGAATTTTAAATATCTGAACTTGTTGAGGAGAGCTTTATTTATCTTGACCTCAAAAAGAAAGATTCCTTGTGTTGGCTCAGTGGGATAAGGTGCCTGCTGTGACTTTTGGCCTCATGGGTTCATAACCTTTGGCACATGTTATTTCCTCAATTTCAAAGAAGTGAATGACACAGAAAGGTCATAAAAATGAGTGGAATCATGAGATAAATGAAGCACTCCGCATGTTATCTTTTCAGATATTTAGAATTAATTCATCTTGTATTTGTCCTGATTTGAGCAGTAAAAAGGCACTGAGCTGGGAATAATTTTCTGTCCTAAACATATTACCTGCAATGAAATGGCTAAATTGTTGTTGGTTATAGTTTGCTGTGGGTTAGAAGCATAAAAAGGCTCTAAAATCAGCTTAGTACTAGCGTTTTTGGCAATTGTCCCTTGATGCCCTCCTCTCAAACCTAACTCCTTTTTTGGGCCTCTCATTTGTCTCTCCCAACCCCAACCAACTGGTCCTAGGTTGACGGATGGATGTAACGAGCAGCAGATGTTAGAAATATGTTTGGTAAAGCATGACATGATTTAGGGACAGTTGGAAGGGGAGTTGTATTGTTCTTCAGTAGTGGTCTTTCTACAAGAGGCCATGATGCACAGCAAATATGTGTGGCAATGTTGCCATCTTCTAGAAGTTAGTACAACATCATTCCTTAGCATCCTCTTTATTAATGGAAAGTAAATTTGTTCTATTTGCGCAATTCCATTGCTAAGAAGAGTAACAGTGTTCCCGTAAGTGGCCCCGCTCCAGGTTTTCTCCAAGTATTGTTGCCTCCTAAACCAGGTCAGGGCATCATTTGGGAGAGAGGACCACTGGAGAGAGCAAAAAAACAGGAATGGAGCTGTGGAATCCAGCTAGATCATTAAGTTTAACATTAAGGTTTTTCTGTTATGTGTCCCATCAATCACCTCCATGGGTTAGGGTCCAAGTGAGACAACCATAGTTGCTTTTCCTCAAGTCTTTTGAACCATATCTCCCTTGCTCAGGGGAGATGAAGGCATGCTGTTCTTTTTCACCCATGATGAGAGCAAGTTTCATTCATATAAGCCATCCAACAGGTCTGAATCCAAGTTTCACACTTAATGCTTATACATATCCACAGATCTGTGTGATCTACTTCCTGCATGTTCCATGTAGGTTTAAATCCAGCCTCTCACACAATGAATATGTGTATCCTAGTCAGTGTGTTGGGACCTACAAACTTGTTTCTCTGAGAAACATGGTCCCAATGCTGTAGGAGACTTTCCTCATAGAGGCCGGGGGAGCAGAGCGAGAGCTGGTGAGCGAGGCATGGCTGTGAGATGTCCCTGCCTCCAGGAAGTAACATGTCCCTGGGATCTCTTTGGGAAAATTCTCTGGGAGCTCCAGGCGCGAACGAGGGACAAATGAAAAAGAGCGGTCATCTTTCAGCAGCCTGTTGAAAAGAGAAAAGCCATTAAAAATTATGTATTGTCATGGGGACATGATCAAAAACAAGACCACAATGCTGACTCCCCAAAAGTTTGGGCGCTGAATGAAAAAGAAAGTGATGATTTGCTAATCTTTCTTGACACAAGTGATCACGTTTTACAGCTGAACAAGTTCACTGGGGACAAGTCATAGAATCATGACATGGTATCAAAGGGGCATCCTTGACAGGCTTAGTCATTCACAACCAGATAAGAAAGAAGGCTCACAACTTCATGAAACACGTTTATATAAAAGAAACTACAACATGGAATCTGGAACACTTCATAAAACAGTTTTTGATCAACTTTTTGTTACTGATCACATTATACTTGTAAGGAGTCCCACTTATTTATGAAACTGAGATGCTGTATGCTTGTGTACACGCATTTTTGTTTGTCTTCATTTGTAGTGCCGTCACTTACTGGTAAGTTGTGGGACTAACATTGATGCACCTTGGATGGCTCCCCGACTCGAACTTGCTGGCCAGCGTCACATTGTTCCCAAAAAGGCAGTAACGTGGCATTTTAACCCCGACCACTCCTGCCAGCACCGAACCTGTGTGGATACCTATCCTTAGCTGAGAGAGAAAGAAAGAGGAGGGAAAGAGGTAGAAAGGGAGAGAGATTAGAGCAATAACACAACCACCAATTAGTGTTTCAAGTGCAGTCCTTCAGAATGCACACTTTGTTACCACTCTAAATTCATTTTTTACCCTGCATGTGCATGCAGATAAAGTGTTCATCAAGAGGTTTTATTTTAAGATAATCCCAAACAAGACAGTCATAAATGTGCACGAAAAATATTAGGTTGATGGGTCCAAAAACCAACAAACTAAGAAAAATTATCCTTACACCTAGTCTGATCTTACTTTGACTCACGTCCTGTCTGGCTTCAGACATCTGAAAGCAATGTAAGCAAAACATGGAGAACTTGGCATCTTAAATGACTAACCTGTCACACTGGCACCGCTCTGAATGTTTATAACTTAGATCGCACTGCTGAACTGAAGCCATTTATTCATGCTGCCTATTCTGCAGCACAAAGGCCAACCTTGTTTTTAACCACAAGTGCTTCGTGCACACTGATCCACTGTAGCAATCATACTTCCATATTAGTGCAGCTATGATTGTCTAATCTGATATCCTGCGGGAACAGATTTTTAGACTGATGAAAATCTTAAAATAGAGAGAAGGAGAAAAAAAATTAATAAATAATTACTTCAATCTCCTCTTCGTCACAGATAAAAGGAAGCAGCACAGTGCTCATATAATAATCTGGCTGAAGTATGAATCTATAAATGGCTGGAGGCAGAGTGAAAACTATCCACCCTTCATTTCAACTTGACCATTGGACGTCATGACCACTCAACCAGCTATTGATTTCCTCCAGTTGGGAACAATTCATCACAAATACAGCACACCGACATCCTTGTGGGGGCCTGACATTTACGTAATGCATTCCCCTTATCCCTTAATGTGACCATAACCGTAACCTTAGCCACCACAACTCAATACCTCAACCTTGGTGCCGTGAGACCAAGTGTCAACCCTCAAACAGCCCTTTAAGCTAGTGCAATCCAGCAATTTGGTCCCAACAATGCTGTCAGACCCCACAAATACTATAGGCTCCCAGTTTTAGGACCTTGCAAATACAGTAAAACTAACATACATATATATACACACACTCAAGGCCTGTGGATTCCAGTAGAATTTTTAATGATCTACTTGAGCATCTCGTCACCTTAGTATCTATCGCCACTGTTTGCATGCCAGCACATTGTGAGGTAGTCATGGCAACAACAGGCGGTGTGGGTAGTGAGGTAGGAAGAGCAGAGACAGACAGAAAGAAAGGCAATGAATGGAGAGAGAAGAGGCAAAAATAAACTTAGAATTAGACGGCAAAGCCTTGACAGCAGAGGAGGAGAGACAGAAAAGCTCACGAGAGAAAAGGGCATGTAGGAGCACTAGTGTGACCTGTTTTTCAGTTAAACTGCTTACAGATGGCCGCGCACTTGTCTGTTTGTCTCTACAACAGAAAACCACTCACAGACACACACAAACAAATCTGCATCCAGCGCCCACTCTCCTCTTTATTTCAAAGTCTCAAAACGCAGACACAGGAACAGTGTTACACTCTTCCTCTCCTCTTTGCTATGACTCAGCACTCTAAAGCACATGGCCCTCAGTTAGCCAATGAGCAAACGGCGCAGCAGCACAAATGACCAATCACATTCGAGCCTCTGGCCACACTGACAGAAGGATGGAGATAGACTGAGACAGAGAGAGGGGAATAATATGGTCAATGTTGTTTCATTTACACTCAGTTGACAGTTTACCAGCGTCACCTAGCTAAAACTACACCGTGCAGTCAGAGACAACATTTCGGTCATATGCTCTGCCTTTATGAAGGTTATGTTTGTCGTGCTGTTGAGCAGAACTGCATCAAACCTACCCTTACTGATACAATGCAACACAAACAATGATACAACTGAATGAAGACCTCTTCAAAACAGCTTCAACAAAATCTGAATATTATTACTATCATGATAGGAAGCTTTATTGTCTTAGACTGCATGAGTTCAAAAAACACAAAACGGCAATGGCAGACTTTTGACAGAGGAAAAACTTTTACGGTTTTTAAAGGGCAGAACCAATCATACTTATCGATGAGTCAAATGTCAGAAAAATGCGCAAAAATGCAAGACAAATTCTGGTTCTAATCACTTGAAAATATAACTAACGGTCTAACAGATAATTAAAATAATCACTAGTTACAGCGCTGAGGGTACCAGGGCTGCACGATTTTTCAAAAATATCGAATTGCGATTATTTGGACTGGTATTGCAATTTTAATTGCAATATAAGAGGAAATTATCATTTTTAAATCCTTATACTCATTTTCATTAAAAAAGATATTAAAATGATTATAGTTTGATTATTGCAGGGATCTTGACCAAACACAGATGTTTTAAGTCTGTAGAATGAGATGTGAGGGCCAAGACAACTCTGCAGCACCACAATATTTGAATTAAATGACATTTGTGACACACACACACACACACACACACAAGATGCGATTTTAAAATGGCAAATGGCCATATGGCGATATCGATTAAATTTCGATTAATTGCGCAGCCCTAGTATATACATTACATAAAATACAAGGTGATTGTTTAGATGCAACATCTTGCTTTATTGATGCTTTATTGCATTGAAAACCAGATTCTCAGTTTGCTTGTAATCCAGTAATTAAAATTATTCTATATTTAATCCCCTACTATCCTAGCCTAGCAGTAAGAGTATAGATAAGATAAGATAAGATAAGATACATTATTGTCATTGTACGCATACAATGAAATTTCATTTGGTGACTCTCAGACCTGCAGCACCAGAGAGGGTGAGAGGATAAAAACAGGAGATAAAAACACAGTTTTAAAAAAGTAGAGATAAGCAAGGGCAAATTACACAAAACACAGATAGCAGCAGCATTTCAAAATGTATTATTAAATTATTAAGTAAACAACTTGCTTCCATGCGAAAGCAGATTTCTCTACCGTCTCATTAGTGTGCAACATATTTTTTGATTATTTATTATATTATATTTATTTGCAAATGTGAGAGGATGAAGACAGAAAATGGAGAATTAAAGAACGAAGTGTGAGCTGCAGAGCTGGAGGTGCTGAAAGACGAACATGCAACCAGAAAAAAAAGCAGCCACCTTGACTTAGAATGACAAGTCGAGGACCAGTTCTGAATTTCAAAAGCTCAGATGCTGCACATGTAATGTGTGCACATTAGCGAATACAACCCCACATAAACACAAAGACAGGAAACAACATCGGTTTTATCAAATACAGTAATAGTCTTCTCTGAATACAAGCCTGAATTCAGACAAAGCAGAATTGAGGGCGTACGTGAATCCTAGTTTCTAGAAGGTTTATGGTTAGAGATCCATGATAGTTTGGCACAATTCACATTATCAGTAACAAGATAAGGACTAAATCTTTGATAACCACACTTACTCACACACTCGTACATCCACTCATGCAGATAAGCACACATACACAAAAGTGGCATTAATAAATACATCTTACAATGTGTCATGTATATGTGTGCTTTTCTCTTGACATCTCACTCCTCTGTTTATTCTCTCTACGTCCCTGGATCACTCTCTCCATTTCACTCTCACTGAACAGTTTCTCTCAGTTCTTTCTCACAGCTCTCATGCTAGTTTGCATAACAGTGCAACATTGGCTGGAGATGAGTGCACTCATTGAACGGCATTTATTGTGTTGAAGTGTTGGATATCTCTATAATTCCTCTTTTTACTGACACTAGGTAAGGAGAGAAGAGGAAGAGTAGAACAAAACAGTGTATGCAAAACATAGAAAAACAACCAGGGTAAAAACTTAAGAGGAAATCTGAAGGGGAATGGTGGGAGTGAGTTAGTGAGGCAGCAGAGGACAGGGTGAGAGAGAGAGAGAGAGAGAAAGAGAGAAAGTGGAAGAGCAAGAGAGCAGGCCAAAAATGCTTGGCAAGGCTTTTCTATTTTGAGACAAATGGACAATGTTAGGAGCACACACAGCATTACACAGAACAGCATCCTGTCTGTTATTCAGCAGCTATCTCCTCAGCTTCTCTCTCACGTACACGTTTTGTTCCTCTCTCTGTCATTCTCTGAATGTGCTTTTAAATGACTCAACATTGCTGGAAACATAAAAACAGATTTTGAAAAGATCAAAACCAACACTGCTAGTCAGTTTCTCAACACTTTCCGAATTAACCACCATATCTGTCGCAGTCGGTCCAACCCATTTATTGCTAATGAATTTAAGTCACAAATACATAGTTTGATTTTTTTTTTTGAAAAGCCTCGGTCACTCCTTGAAACAACTTTGTGAAGCCTTGTGGTTCCTAGAACTTCTTCCTTCGCTAGAAGTAAATGTACTCGTAAGAGGCGTCTTTTTATTTTACAAGAGGTGTTCACAATAAAAAAAATGCAGAATATTACCAGCTTTGCGCTGTTGTGTGGCTGAGCAAAATACAGGAAAGACAAAGCACAACAGATGCATTGTTCTTCACACTGGTCTCCATTGCTTTGCTATATTTGTGGGTTTTGTTTTGCTGATGACCCATGGGGGGAAAAAAAGGGAAAAAAATGCAGCTTATGGAGGGTAATGAATTTTAGTCATATAATATTTATGACATTGCAACTAAACACCCTGTTCCCAAAGCTACCAAGGCAGCATAACAGTGATGGGTGACCCTAACAGATCAGACTGAGGGTGAACATAAATAAATCACATCTTCTGTTCCTTTTCATTCTAATAAAACAACACAAGAAGTTTAAACTTTACTTCCTTAGCTGTGCCTCTTTTCCTCCCTCTTTACTTCATGTGCTCATCTTTTGTCTGGAACAGAGCAACTTGCCTTTTTCTGTTCAACTCCATAAGTACATAAAATACTGTTAAAAGCAATTTCACATTGACAAATGACATGGATTTTACACAAAACACTGTAAGCACAGCTAAACCACCTCATCATATCATCTTGAAACACCACAAAATGGAGAAAAGAAAAAAAGGAAAAGAGGACAGAATTAAGGAAAGAGAATAGATGAGTCAGAGAGAGAAAAGAAAAGAAGAGAAAGTGAGAGAGGAGAGGAGACAAACAAAAGCTTAGACAGTTAAAACAAAAAACACACACACACACCCCACACACAGAAGCATATGGTACATAAATAGAACAAAACAACACAAACATGCACCCACACGCGCACACATACACACACACAGACACACAAGCACGAACTGTATAATCATCTCCCGCTGTAAACACAAATGTACTGAAATTAAGAAACACCCCACATCTTTAGATGGATCAGTATCAGCTATAATGAAGATAATCAAAATTGGACAACCAGGTAACACAGAACAAACTGCAGGCTCCGCGACCTAAAGGTACTTTTGATTCAATTACAATTAAGTTTACTGTTAACGCTAAGAGTAACTGGAAAAACAGAGACAGCACGCTTTCAGCAGAGCAGCGGTTATCCTCAGTCTGTTGCATTAACAATGCTCCACAATACCCAACAACCTCATGCAGCTCATGATTAACAAATAAAATTTTCTTATATAAAGTTAATTTCAAGTTAAATATGAATGATCTCAGATTCTCAAATCCTCGTAGGTAGACTGTGTGTAGCCCTACATATACAGTCTTTTTGGTTGACTGACACATGAAGCCAGCTGAGGCAGAATACATTTAACACAAAGACGAACACTTCTAAGATGCATCATGTCTCTTACCTCATTTCATGAAAACACACTCCACTGAATCAGTAGCAAAAAGATCAAACTAACTATTCTCTGTTACTCTTTCTCTGTTCTCCCACCTTAGCCATTAAAAATACAGATAATGAGTAGCTTTTGTATTAATGTTGTATCACAGCATGTGGTTTATTATTGAGCCTCATGCACACTGCAAATGAATACTCTCCTTATTGTTCCAATAGGATTTGAACATATGTTAGTCAGTGTGTTAATAAGTTGTATTCCCATAACACCAATTAACTAATGAACCCCAGAGAGTGCAGTGCAAAGATGCACAATGCTATGCTATTTTAATAAAGTAAAACGTTTCAGCATTTTCTATTCTGCACCTGGATTAGCATGTCGCTCAGAACAGAGAGGTGTGCGATAATGTCCCAAACTGTGGGTCAGCTGGGAAATGCTGAGGAGTCCATCCATTTCAAATACCTACACACGTCCAACACAACACAAACCCTTAGAGTCTGAACAGTGTACAGTGAGCATCACCATGGAAACTGCACATGACGTGGTCTGCAGCCTGTAGTGTTGTAACCTTGACTATGATGGTCCATTCTAAAACAGTCCATTATGTGCAAATATCAACACAAGTATAATCAGAACCAAAAAAAACATTTAGATCATTTTAGATACAGGCAAAAACACACACAGGCACACGGGCACACACTCTTTGTTGTTCTATATTGTCCATGCATTAGAATTTGATATGCAAGAGTTTTTTCTAAAGGCCGAATCAGATACTGACCTCAGCAATATCACTTCTAAATTAAGTTTAAATGGTCTTTCGCAGTTGGCTTAAGGATGGCAAAAGACCAAGTAATTTTGTTGGCAATACATAGTGGAACTTAATAAAAATGTTCTTTAAAATTAAGGA
>JAQFJB010000023.1:12304138-12316683 GCA_029874875.1 Naso minor
TGAGTGCTTGCTTAAAGTGGTATTTTTTCACAGCAAAACTCTTTTGGAATCATTTTCTCCCCCTGAGATGTCTTGAATTAAAGCTGCAGTCGGTAACTTTTGCTAACGAGCCTACAAATTAACCTCTTCAAATGAGCTAGCAAGCTAACGTTAGCTGTAGCATGAGGCTTGTTGGGAAGCAAATCTGCTGCAGTCGTTTGCTCCGGCTTGTGCTTTTTTTCATTTGTTGTCGCTCTCTCTTTTAAGTCCAGTGTAAACCGAAAAGAAAGAGCGAAACAGGGAAAGTTGCAGTGGAGCAAACTGGTCCGTCTCAGCTCGGGCTCGAGCCGACTGACGGTGCGGCTTGCAGACACTCTGTTGTTGGCAGAAGCGAGTCAGAGCATAGTGGCGCCTGAACGAGTTTTGAAGGTGGGGGGACACCCAGCTAAATGACGCAGTCATCAAAATCAACAGTGTAGGTGCGCAGTAACAGTAATTCATTCACACTACGACTACAGAGAGTAGGCCTATTTACCCTCACAGCATAGCTCATGTAAAGTCAACACAGCTCACAGCTTTTCATTCCCTCTTTCTAAAATCATTTTAAAGTCATCCAAAACAGACAAATAAGCGTCTTGGAATAGGCTAACTTTAACAGGAAGGCGGGATTTGCTACAGATGAAGCCCAGCTTGTACACAGTATTTTAACCATATACTTTTATGATCTCAGATGTTTCTTTCAGTATTTAAACTTTTCCATGTGTGCATTAATGTCACAGCAGCAAATATGGTGGTGCAGTTTAGCAGCAAGACTAAAAACTGTAGATATCAAGTTGACAGGACAGAGGAAACTTTCAGAGAAAACAAAATTAAACTTTAAGCTTCTGAAGACAGTGATGAAGCTCCGGATTAATCGGGAACATGCGAATGTGCAAACTGAGATTCTCGCTCGTTTCTGCTGCCATGAGGTCGCTGCAGGTCATATCAGTAACTGGGAGAGTTTGTGGACAGCAGTGGTATGTTGACAGCGAGTTTTCTTGCCAGAATCGCTCGTGGCACATAAAGAAATACAAGATGCTGAAGTGATCACGGCTCTCTGTCTTCACAGCCCAACTGGTCATCATGGGCACCGCACGGAGGCGGCGCTCCGGTGTGCTTCACGGTGCTTCTGCCACCCCGGCCGGAGTGACATAATTCATTTCTATCTCAGTTTAGTTTACAAGTTTTGTACACTACAACAGCCTACAAACTTTTTTTTAAATGTCAGATTACTTTGAATTCATTTGAATAACAGATTGTGTGGATATGATTGGTAAAACATTTAGTGCGATTTAGACATCATCTGTATGACTGAGTGTCAATTTTAGAAATTATTACCACTTTATTACCCTAACATCTGAAAGTGGGGGGACAAAAGGTCTCATTGTCCCCTCTACTCTGGCGCCAGAGTCACAGCGTGAGGCACCAACAGCCAATCAGCTCACACCGATGTCACCTGTCACTAAGAAGCGTCAGTCAGGACAGAGAGTACAGAGAGCGTCACTGATTGGGCACATAGAATGGAAACGATAGGATTTTTATCAATCCTGAACAGAGGCATGATGGGAAAACAAAGAGATCTCACAATACTCTCAGACCACGCCACTTGCTAACAGCTGTCTATGGATATTATGACATTTTTTCCTAATAGAACACAAACAAGTTACTGTTTTACTGTTTACTCCAAAGTTACCAACTGCAGCTTTAAGGATTTTTTCCCCTTCCAGTGTTCCTTCATGGTAAACTGATTTTTTGCAAAAATGTGAGCCACTCACTTTAGCTGCTTTTGCTGGCAGTCTATGGAGATACAGCTTGAAAACAACAAAAACATCTAAAAACGTCCATCCAAAAATCTCCAAAGCTTCCTGTGGTATAATCCAAGTCTTCTTTATTGTGTCATAGGCTTCCAAAACACTTTTATTTAGGTTAAAAAGCTGCTAAATCCAACACATCCGGTACAAGGCTCCTTGTTGTGTGCCTGGCCAAGCGTACTGGGTGTGTTGGATTTAGGAGCTTTTTAGCTGAAATTAAAACGTTTGGAAGTATTAAGCCAACGACACGATTAAGAAGACCTGGGCTATACCACACAAAGCTGTTGAGATTTTCGGATGGATGTTTTTAGATGGTTTTGATGTTTTGATACTGTATCTCTACAGACTGCCAGCAAAAGCAGCGTAAGTGAGTGGCTGGCATTTTTGGAAAAAATCTGTTTTCCGTGGAATAACACTGGAAGGAAAAAAATGCATTCTTCATTTCAAGACATCTAAGGGAGAGTGACTGACACACAAAAAATAGTTTTGCTGTAAAATATCACTTTAAGGTTTGAATTGGGTTTAAGGCAGGGTGAGGTGAAGGGCTGAGGTCAGGAGTTCAGTTGTGATGGTGAAGGTTAGACTGAGCAGCTCAGGACTGCATCATAACAAAGATGGTCCTCACAAATGTAGAAACAAAAAAGTTTTTGTGTGTAGGAGAGAAACTGATTGCGCATTACAATAACAGAGAGTTTACGAGTTTGAATACCTAAGTGTACGACATACGATAAGCACTTACACACAGTATGTGTGCCCAAGTGGTCACATGACACACGCCGTCTTCCTCACTAGTAAACAAAATGGGTGACTTCAGTGTTCTGTTCACATGCAGTCACATGTAGTTTTTATGTTGAACAGCACTGACATCTGGTGGACTACACAGTGAACCAATATATCATGTAGATCCATGAATAACAAGTATTTACCATGAAACTAATAATGAGTTGCTATTCCTCAAATGACTATCTTTATTCTCAGGACACTTTTTTGATGATTCGTTCATTGCTTAATCCTCACATGCAAAATAAAAAAGCCGACTCAGCAATTTTAGTGAAATTAATCACATATTGTCTAAATATTGTTACACTGGCAACTCCTCCACTTTCTTTAAAGGCAGAGTCAGACAAACAAATTAGGCCCCTCCTCCTGAGCTCAATGCAACCACAAGTATTACAGTGTGTACTTATACTGCTTGTACCTTCACAGCAAGCTTTGGCAAGGACATCACAATACAATACGCATCGCGGTATATGGGTCACGATACAATTATATCGCGATTCATTGTGATATTCTGAAAATTTCAAAACAGAGCTGATAAACAAGTTGCTGTGTACTGTCTGTGTAGTCTAAATGCATCACATTATATTGATTATTCAGCGGACAAATTGAGTCAAAACAATTTAATTCAAAATTTCCTTTCCAATTTATTTGAATGGTATCAGCAAATTACCAAACACACTGATGTAGCTGCAATAACATCAAAATGAAAAATGAAACTGGACACTGAAATAGTGGACACACTGAAAAACTGAAAGCATGAAAGTAAAGTGCATAAGTGTTCTCTTGTGTCACTTAACTTTAAAAATATATAATGCAATATACTGCCGTATTGAATTTTTAGCGCAGCCTTACAAAAAGGGTTTTCTATCTTAACTTCTCAGTAGTTTCTTCAATTCATATGCCTAAATTAGGCCCAGGCCCAGCCAAATCTGAGCTACTGACGTGAAAACTGGTGCAGAAGCCAGCCCGAATCCTGTCAGCCGGTTGGGCCCTGTAGGGCTCAGGTTGAAATGTAGGGCTCTACTTACAAAGCCAGACACTGTACCAGTAGCAAATCCTGTTTATACAAGAACTACTTCCCAAAGTCAAACTGAAAATGAGCACATGTGAACAAACCAAACAGGCAGAGCCACTGTGAGGGATCTGTTGCCATATTTCCAGTTTATGGAATGAACCCGGTGTCAAGACAGTTGACACAGTCCTAACCCTATAAAAGATGGATAGCAGAGGAGGAGAAAAAGGAGGTGAAAAGGAAAACCAGGAGACAAACCGCTCTCATTTAGGCCATCCATCGGCTAAATCATTTCGACAGTAACCATGACAATGGCAACATGGGTGCCTAGAGCTCCTCACCATTCCCTCCTGTTCTTGCTGTCTCACGCACACAAACACACTCATCTCCAACTGCTTTTCACATAAACCCTCTTACATACACTAAATCTCTCTGCCTTCCTTTCTGCGCCTTTCTTCAGACATCTGAGACATGAACTTTCTGAGAGATTATGCACATTTAGCATAAGAAAGTGGCAAGAATATGTTGAATAGAGCAAAAATAAAGAAAAATACTAACCAGATGATGATGGTGTAAAGATGGAAAAACAGCAGACAACAATGAAAATGCTAATGAAGGCCGAGAGTTGTCCTTTCTGCTGTCCCATGGACAATACTGACACATCCTTGTTAAGCTCTGACAGACTGGCCATTAATCTCATTAATCTGTTACTTTTTCAACAACAAAAGCACAACAACATATGAGTGCATACACACAGAGTACACACACACACACACATACACAAACTAAGGAATTAGCTGTACAGACTAAGCTAACACGACTGGTAACACTTGGGCTCTAATTTCTGTATTATACTTCATCCCAACATCTTGTCTCAGTATGAATTACTACATAAAGACGTGTGCACATACTTATGTCTACTAACCTTATAAACATCCAGAATGCCACACTGGTAGTCGAACCGTGTGTAAAGCTCATTCAGCATGGAGATGACCTGCATCGGTGTGCATTGGGCACACACAGCAGTAAAACCCACGATGTCCGAGAACAGCATGGTGACATCATCAAACTTCCGAGCGGGCACCGGCTGACCCTGCCACAGTTTCTGTGCCACATCGCCTGGAAATATGGAATAAAGAAGATCCACAGTTCTCCTCTTTTCCTCTTCCAGTGCCTGGTGAGTCCGCTCTAACGTGGCCTGAGAGAAGAGGGGAGGTGAAGGTTGAGAGGTTTTGTTGTGTTTCGAGCTTTGCTTTAATGAAGGCACTGATGACAACGATGTTGAGATGTGGGAGTACTGCACCAGATTTAAACTCCAGGTGCATGTAAATCTATTCGTGCATTAATTTGATTTATTTTTGAATGTGTGTATCTGCATATGCTTATTTGTGTCTGTAGGCGGGCTTTATAATGCCAAATCCATCTGAGTACATGCTATTCCATTGTTCAAACAGGCAAGTCAACCAAGCTATTTATAACAGTGGCCTGGGGTAGTAAGTTGCAGTGAGAGTGACGCAGTGAGCAGATACATAAGACTGGGTCAAGACTCAGTGACTTGCTCAAAGGTACTTTGAAAACAAATTATAATAGCAAGTCCCGGGAGCCACACTCTTATAGCCAGCATGGATTTAAACAGGCAATGTTGAGATTTAACTGCTCAATGCAGCAGACGCATTGCATTTAAAATGTTTGCTTCAATGATCTGCTTGTCTAGTGTGTAATGGAAAACAAAAAAAAAGCCTACCAAGAATACTGGACATTTGGTGGATATCACCTGTTTTTAAAGTCATATTAAAACAGTTGTTTCGAGGTGGAGGGGCAGGTCTTACCTCGAATGTCAGAGCGCTAAGAACAGCGCAACTCTTTTTGAGACCATAATGGGCAAGAAATAATGACCCTCATCCTTTGAATATATTGAGTTTTTGTCTGTGTCTGTCGTTCAATGAACTTTGAAGAAGATGTAGGGCTTAGCTTCCGACATGCTGAAGGCCTGGAGTTTCAGCAGGTGGAATTTCATGAAAGTTCAAGAAAACTGTCTTACAACCAAAACCAAAACGGAGCAAAACATCCAAATGAACACATTTTAATGATCACAAACAGGTCTGGTAAAATTTTCTCAGTTTTCCTGCTCTTGAAAGGGGAACTTGACCACTTTTCATGTGGATGTCCAGTTAATGCTGATGGTAACTGTGGTCAACTGAAGCAATAAATTCCTCAGTTTGTGCTGTACTGACAGAGAAAGCTGAATTTTCTGAGTTTGTCCTGCTGACACAGCCATTCTTGCAGTGCCTACATGTACCAGGATGCATTGCACGCAGACTCCAGGTTGCAAATGCGGATCAGTGTCCAAAGCGCAGTAATAGCGCAAGAGAGAGTAGCACGGTTAATGTTATTTCCACAAGCTGTAAAATAATCACATAGATGTTGCTTTATTCTGACCCGCCATGTTTCTTGGAAAGAGACAATTAGACATTTTTCATTTGAAATAACATCACATTATCATCAAGTGATGTTAGATGCGGTACAGCCGGATGCCTGAGGCTACACTTCTATCAGCGGGGCTATGGCCTGTCGAAGCTAAAGACAGTGACTCAATCCACAGCCATAGCTTGAGTAATGCATCGCTAGCCTACAGATAGACGAGTGATGCTGATAACGTTTTACTTTTCTATATCCTGTAAAATAATCACATAAATATTGTTATATTATGTTGTGACATCAGCTATCAGCTATTTATGTCAATTTTAGAGCTTTTGTTGGTTGTTTTTTAATATGGTGTGTTGTGTTGTACTGAGGCTGCTGAGTCCCAGGTTGACACCACACAGAGAGGTAGAGAGACTCTTACTAAAGGCTCCTATTGTTCCCGATGTGTAGTCATCACAAAAAACATTACTTGCTGGGTCTTCAAGGTTGTTATCCATCGCATTGGAACATTCTTTTTATTTAATTAGGTATAGTTTTCAATAACAAGGGGATCTTTGTCCACCAGAGCCTGAAATTCCTCTTAAACAAACATGGCACCGGCTTGGAGTGCAAAGCTGCAGTTCTTAGTAGGCAGGCCCCAATTCACACAAATGACGTTAATTTGACGTCATTCATGTAAACTTTGGCGCAGAAGATAGCGGGAGAGCTAGGCCCATGAAACACTGAAGCACAATTAATTACGCTCATTGTAATGTACACTATTTTGGAGCAATATACAGCTGGTTGTGAATTGGCAAAGTACCCCTTTAAGTACAAGTAGACCCAGAACTTACTAGCAATCATTCATTCACTCTACCTTAAGTTTGTCCATTCTCTTTTTCAGGCCATCTTGGGCCTTGGCCTGCTCCCCCACCAGGATAACGTCCCGTGTGGCATCATGAATGGGGATGTCTGACAGGTGGAGGCCCCGGCCCATTAGCTCTTCCAACTTATCAACTCGTGGCGAGCCCAGGAACATCAGGGAACAGGACTCAGGCACATGGATCATCTGACCCTTCAATTCCATGACCTACCAGGAACAGCAAACAAATAGAAAAGAAAAGCTGAATTAAGACAGTGATCCTTATTATACACAGATAGCAAAAAATACACTGAGCTAGAGGAGACTGGGAGATGAAAGGAATACTGCAGAAAGATTGTAGGTTATGTTCATCACTAGACTCTTGTTATTATGGATGTCATGTCCACTTGACACTTACTCTACTGTAGGACATCAACATGCAAGGACTGATTTTCTGTATTTGAACTACTCCAGTAACAGTTTCTTCAGTAACTTCTCTTTCTCTTTGACACAGACTTAAAGAAACCTTATTAGTTATATATCAAATATGTTATTTTCCACTTTCCTCCTTCAATATAGGTATATGGAAACACCTCAAAGTCATATTATGGTTTAGGCAAAGGTATATTTGCTCATTTAGCTTTGGAAAAATAAAAATAAATTGAAAAAAACAGAAATGAAGCTTTTTCCTAGGGTTGTTCCTTTTTTCCCTTTTTAAAGATTTGTAAATTCTGCACCGTGTTATTTTTGGTAAAGAAAGAAAAGCAAACAATCATGGTTCCTTTCATAAAAACATACTAAAATGTACGTGAATGTGTTCTACAAAAAATCCATATACATACAAATAATGAATGTGATGAATACAAATACGCCTTTACGTGCTTAAATGCTTATACACACACACACACACACACACACACATAACACATACATCTGCATGCACATGCACTCAAACTCACACTTATTCACGAGTATACACACACACACACAATGTTGCACACATGCATACAATGCACATTATGATTACAGCAGCAGATTACCGTGATTTAGTACAACACTTTGTTCCATTTAGCAATGGCAGCTCTAATGTATAATGCAAACTGACTTGTATGGAAAAAGCCTGTAAAAGCTGAGTAGACTGGTGACATACAGTAACTATTAAGGAGACAATCCCGTCATCATTATAAATGTCACTGGTTTGACTTACAAAGTACATTCATAAATGTAATGTAAATTCTTAAACAAATACTTGACCTATGATCATACATATATTTATCTTTCATGTCCTCAGAGATCAAGTGTATGGGTGGTTGTAAGAAAATAAGAATCAACCTTGATGTCAAATTTGTCAAATGCAGGCGTTTCTATCAAAAGATGTGGTAATTCTGAGTAAACACTGACGAGGCTGCAAGTTCAAAAAAATTGCAGTACTATTGCCAAAAGTATTTGAGAATATATGAAAAAGAATTGGTTTCACAAGCCTCCTGACATTTTGCTCGCAGGCACTTACACATAACGACAAATGCATGCAGGACCTGCTGAGTGTCCTTAACACAGGTGTGAGGAGTACAAATCCTCTAATATAGAGATTGGAACAAACATGGGTGGCTGATTACCCGAGGAGATGTTGAACATCGACACTGTAGCCTTTTTAAATATTACTGTGAGCTTTTTCACCGTGCCTCTACCTCTGCGAGAGGCTCAACAGATAAACCGTTCTTCTCCTTCTCCCTTGACATGATTTCTCTGTCTCCAGTTCAGACCTTGCCCCTGTTCCTTTCTTTTATCTTTAGTTTTTCTCTTCGCTTTCTCGCCCTCTCCATCCGTCTTTCATTCCTGGCTCTCTCTCCCTCACTGTCCTCTTCTCTCTGTCTCTTCCATTACTTCTCTCCCACTCTTTCTCCATAGTGTCAGATAGATTATTCCGCCAGCGAGCACACTGCAGCCCTGTTTTATTTATAGCACACGGCTCTCCTAGGTCTGCATAATACATTCAGTCTACATTTACACACACATACACGCACACAGTAGTTTCTTACAAACACACACACTGCCTTGTGATTGTCTGTTTTACAAAAACATTGACATATAGACATATAAACACGCAAGTAAACAGTTTATTTATGCAGCCTACTGCACACCGGGTCTGAGTTTAAGACAAAGCCATCCCCTAAAAACAACTCTGCATGATTCAGACAGAATGAACTACTAAACACACACACATATGCTTGGACAGACTTGCGCGTTATTTTGTGTCGGCTTTCACTGCTACTGTTACACAAATGTAATTTCAGTGTGGTTTCTGTTTAAAGCATGTACAGTAGGCATAATTATACCATTGTCTGACCGCCTTACTCTCTGTGTCTGCCTCTGTTCCTTTGTCGCTCTCATTTTCTGTCTCACTCTGTCACAAATTCTCCCTCACACACACAGATGCACGGATACAAACACACATAGACAAGCACATACACACATCTCTGGAGGCAGATGCGTTGGCCTAGTTGTGCGTCTCTGTTTAACTCAGCATTCTCCTCTCCTTCTGCCTGCATCTCTGTCATTGCCGCCCAGAAACAGAGGAGGTGAGCGAACGAAGGAGGAAGGAAGGAAGGGCAAAAGGAACACAGCGGAAGGAAAGAAAGTGATACAAAAAAGGGGAGAAGGGCAGGAGAGATGGGAGACAGAGACTGTGAGGTGGGAAAGCTGAATGAAAAATGACATAATAGAGGCATTGTACAAGAGCTAAATGGACACATGAAAAGAAAAATGCAAAAAAAAAAGTGACAAAAACCAGTATAAGAAGGCAGGATTAAACTTTGGAGGACATATTGTGTGAAATGTATTTTTATGAAATCAAATAAAAACTCAGCAAACTATAAGGAGAGGCCCCTACATTGTTTTTAGCGCAGTGTGAAAAATATTGATTCTCTCTTATGACAGGTTGCTATGCATTTACACTGAGCACTTTTTATGGTATTTCATTATCACTACAAGAAATGATAAGTATGTTTCTGATAGACTGCTTCAAGAGATCATCAAAAATATAATATACTGCATCTTGTGCAGTCATCGAATAGAAATACTTTCTTTAAAAGTTGCAGTGATGGCTGAATTAACTCTTCCCTTTGATACCTAAAAAGCACTTGGACAAAATAATTTTACTGTGCATAACCACAAGATGCAAAATATCAATAATGACAAGAAAACGCTCCTTTCAGGCTAAAACTATATTCATATAAACATATGAGTAATTATGTGTCCAATTAACAAGACTAATACAAGGTATCTGAATGAAGATCTTTAATGACATCTACAGTGGGATGTTGAAATCTCAGTAAGTAGCGCTTTAACATGAATGGGTCCAGACATGCTTTTCCAAACTGAGACAGGTCAGTAAGGAAGAAACGTTTCTATATCAAATTAAAAAGAAAACAAATCTGTATTCTAATTAAAGCTCATTGTTGTTGATATCTGTCCTCAAGCTTTGAGGCTTACTGTAGAGAACTTCCTTTCTCCAATCTGACTCTATGTTTTCACTTTCAATAGAGATGCATACTATAACAGCTGTGGTACTATGTTTGTGTAGTTTATGTTTATGCATGATATAGATTTGTATTATTCTGCACAAGTTTATGTAAATGCAATAGCCTGTGCCTGCGCAGCACACATGGTTGTTCATATTTATATATTAGGATGATCAAAATGTACAGATTCAGGTTTCTATCGCCATAGGCAACAGGGAGCCGAAGGTAGATGAGAAGGAGAGAAGGGAGGGGGGAGGAGAAAAGAGAGAAAAAAAAAAAGAAAGGGCCAGAGGTGGAAATTGAGGCAAGAAGAGAGGGGGAGACAAGAGAGAGAGGGAACACGGTGAGAACGCGAGGCACTGGACTTGAAAAATGGAAACCAGGTACAAGAGAGAAAGATGGAGAGAAGGATATCGGGAGGTGGAACGGACAGCTAATGGATTGTCTTTTGTGAGCAGACTCTGGCATGTCAACAGACTCTCATTTGCATGAACAAGCACCAAGCAGCAAAGAGTCAATGAGTCAGCCTCTCTCGTCCCTCTCTCTCTCTCTCTCTCTCTCTCACAAACCAGTACGCATAATGCTGCAATGCTCTTATCTTGTCAGACCCTGGCTATATTGTGCAGCACTCTTACATCCCACTCTCACGGGAAAACATGCACACAACCACAGACGCGCGCGCACACAGCTTGTAGCCCAGATAAACACAACATTGCAACCTTGTACCTCGCTGTTTCAGATGAAAGAGTCAGCAGAAGCTTTATTATGCTGATGCCACAAATTTAAAAAAAATTCACACCTGGGAGGCAAAATCATTTTATGCTTGTATCAAAAGGTTTATACGAGCCTTTGCAAAATAAGTAAGTGGCAATCTGCAGAACCTGTGCAGGCAATGAAAAAAACACTTGCAATATTTAAATGCAACTGGGTTCAGGTAATCGGTTGAAAGGCTTGTTTCAGTCGCACTGAATGAAACACTTCAGCCTAAATACAACATCACTATCAATCTGAACCAGATTTTCAATTTGATCTCGATGATAAACAGACCCCTCAGAAAATCCATTCAATGAAAATAACAAAATCATATTTCTTTATGTGAAGTACAAATTGCATCTGGTGCAAAAATTTCTTTTTCACACGCTGTAAATTTGGTCAGGCATGATTCCCTTCAAAACATTTTCACTTAGAGAGAACAAAGTCGCTGATTTCTGGACCATATGTTAGCGTATTCATACCAGTTGGCCCAGTTGCTTCTTTTAATAATTAAAATGAGAAAAATGTGGATCAAACCTATGGTGCAGATATGCCCAAATGCACGCAACATGAAGACATGAGACTCGTGCGAAGCTTAAAATTTGTTAGGCTAGCAGATATGGAAAGAATGCTACCCATGGGTGCTACAGGATGCACATTCAGAAGGCACTGTGACGCTGCAAAGCTGACATTGCTCTTGAATTCAGCAGGCGACGTAGTGAGGCGCTCTCACCAAGTCAGTTTCATGATGCTTTATACTCATCATGTGGATGTTAGAAAGCTCAAGGGCTTCAATGGAAATGCTCAATGCTGAAAATTACTATTTAGCTGTTGAAAAAGGAAAGAGAGAAACCCTTTATATGTTTGTTTTGTATATGTTTTGTTAATAAGTACTGTCTAAAGACAACAACATATTATAGCAGCACAGCATGTGTTACTACCAAATATTTTATCCAAAACTGAAAATATGTCCTAGTTATTACTGTATCAAGCCAACAATCAAATTCCTATTCTCTTTCTTTATCCGTCATTCAACAACCAGACTAAAAATGTCTTTGTTATGTTTGGCGTTTTCTCCTTGTCTCTACGCTTCATTTATCTTCTTTGTATTTTCATTCATCCTGTTTTGTAAATGTATCAAGAGTAGGCAGTGAGAGAGGGCAGTAATTTTCAAAGCACTCTCCACCAAACAAACAAACCACCGCAGCAGTGATTTATCTAGAAACAGATCAAAGGTGGCGCTAATGTCAAGATTCCCTTTGTACTCAGACACGCAGGTGCACACATGGAAACACAGACAAATACAGCAACCCCAACAAATTGGTAAATAACAAGTATGACATTGCAAAATTGAACAGTCTGGTGGCTGAGCTCCTTAAGAAAGA
>JAQFJB010000023.1:12340047-12357367 GCA_029874875.1 Naso minor
TTAGGTAAACATGTCCTTGCTCTCTAAGTTCTGACAGGGATTTTTACATAAAATTCTGAATTGTCAGATCTAACCGTCTATGCACTATTGTCATCAAACGGGATTCCTGCACTTAACCAGTGTCTTTGTGTGAGTGTGTGTGTGCACGTGGTATCCTTATGTTAGTCCCCAGTCTTGGTGCAGTCAAACGGTTTCCACCACTGTGCAAACTGCAAGACCTTCTTCCTCTGATCGTCAAAGTTCTCTCTAATAAACTTCCTCCATCGTCGGGGCTCCAAGTCCATCATGCCTCCAACCACTTCCTGTGAGGGATTGATCATGGTGAAATATCGCTGTAAAATTAACTGGAAGCAATTTGTTGCAATCCTGGTAACAAATGAGAGTGACCTCCACTAGCTATAAACAAGAAACATAATGATTTACTAAATATAGCAGCCTTAGTGCACACACTGACCTTGCCAAAGTAATGGGGAAACTTCTGTTCATTTTCAATGACATGAGCAAACCCTCCCTGAAGTCCAAAGTCTACAGCAAAGTAGGGCAGAGCTCGAGGAATCTAAGAGAAATTAAACAAACAATGATCAATAATTGACAAGGATGAAAAAATGAGGTAATGAAGGAAACAAGCAGGTGTGAAATGATTTTTTTTTTTAAAAACGCAAAACAAAACAAAACAAAAAAGGTAAAAAGACAAACAGGAACATACAGCTTGGCGAATGTTTTTCGAAGAGAGGTCAACAACTTTCTTGTTCATGGCCCATTCTTCGTCACACTCCATGATAGCTTTCTGAAAAAACACAAACTTTTATGTCAAAACCCTTGTAAGGACATGCACACATTTTGTATGCATCCAACTCAATTTATTAAATAAAATACTTCTTTCCAGTGTGAAACTTGACCATTGGAACTTATTAAGAACGATAAGAGTCAACAGACACACAGACCTTAAAGTATATGGGTGCCATATCACCAAGTTCTCGGGGTAGTGGGATACACTCTAGGACCATGTGTTGTCTTCTGCGTAGGTTCATGTGTGTTTCCATGAACACACAGTCCAGGTCCTGGGACTCAAACATGCGCACCAAAGTGCGGCGGAACAGCTGAGGACAAAGCAAAGCAGCACAGAGGGGAACTCGATTAAATTTTAATCGGTCTTAAAGCTGTAAACATTGACAACAAAAACAGGTTTTGGTTCCGGTTCGTCACTTCAGCCTGGACTGACATGACTTGGAGCACTCATTGGCTAACCTGCATTTCTGACCACACGTCCTCGTCCACTCCAGTGGCAGAACAGTGATGCTGGAGGGGACAGATGAGACAGTGGCCCTCTGTCATTGACACTCCCGCAGGCAGGCTCAGGTACACCTGGACACAAGATTATAAACATACAGTATAGAGAGAATAATTGGCAACTATTATTACTAATAAATTGATTTGAGTCATCTTTGGAGACAAAAATGTCAATAACGTAAATATTTTCTGGTTTCAAAGTATTTTTTTAGACTTTATTATACTTCTCATACTAATACTACTTTATCTATGTAACATTTTTAATGTCTTTGGGGTTTGGAATGCTGGTCTGATAAAACAAGCTTCTTAAAAACACTTTTGGGATATCTTTCCCGTCTGGTAACTTCTAGAACAAACAGTTTATCAATCATTAAGAAAATTACCAACGAATTTGGGACAATATGTTACAATCGTTGCAGCAGTATTTCAGGAGCACTTCAGCAGTTCACCATATTTGACAGGAGCAAACGAATGAATGATTTACATGTTTGTTTGATAAATGACTTAAACAATAGATCAATAATCAAAACTAACTGAAAAAACAACGAAGGGAATAATGATTCCAGGACAGACTCTCTCACCCGTTCTCAAAATAGCCTGTATTCATGAAGTCTTACCTTGCTGCCTATGGCCACGATGAGGTGCTTCTGGAGCTCTTGGCTGCTGAAGCAGTGCTGGCATTTCTCCACAGAGGCAGCCAGCCTCCTGCTCTCCCCGATGGCTCTGTTCCTCATCCTCTCCTCCTCCCTTCCCTCACCCTCCCGCTGCGCTGCACCCGACACAAACATGTCATCCAGCGTGTAGTTGTCACCGTCTGTCTTTCCCATCATCTGGAGAGCGGAGTGGAGTAGAAGTGGTGGTGATACAGACAGGGGAGATGTGAGAGAAGAAGAAAGACATGGTGAGCGGCGTTTAACAGGAATGTTATCATTCTGGACTAAATTTGGGAACATGTGAAAGTACAATTAACCACACTTTGTACTTGGGTCAATTCTCTTATCTGTGCATTTAAAACATATACATTTTATTGATAAAAAGACTAAATGTAGCTTTAATAAAAAAGATTCTACACTGGCAAGTCTGAAAAGAGGAAATAAAGTCACAGTCAACTACTGTAGTGATACTGAAACTGACTGGTGCTACTGGTACTAATTGGTGTATGTAGCTGCTGACGCAATATTATCGTCTGTGCCGTTTCCACATCACATTCTGTGTTTGTATGTATAAATGTGAGTGTGTGTGAGTGTGTGTGTGTGTGCGTGTGATGTGCCTGTACTGCCCTGTATGCAAGTTGGTTTGCACATGTTAACGGTGCGAAGCAGGACGCCGAATATCAACTCTGGTGTTTCTACGTCTGAGTTTTGTCACCATGGCGACCGGGCAACAGGTTGGAATCTGTGTGTATGTGAGAAAGTGAGAGGCAAGCATGGATGAAGTGTGTGTGCATGACTCGCTGTGTAGGAGTGAGTGTGTGAGTGAGAGTGAAAATTGGATTAGTTTAGTGACAGTGTGGGAGGGCATGTATGTGTGTGTGTGTGTGTGCGTGTGCGTGTGCATGCGTGTGTGTTTGTGCAGCAGCGTTACAGTTATTTCTTACACGCACAAATACACGTAAATGCAATTAACGGCTGTGGGTTAAGGTTTGGGTAAGCAGCCTTCAGTTTTACTGTTGACGACTGTGTCCATGCTAATGAGAAATGGACACAGTCTCTGCACAGTTTACATTATAGATTATAAATGCAGCATGTTGCATGAAAGTGGAGGGGATTAACATATGTCTGGCATACTACCCATGTTTTATTTAAAAAAAAAAAAATACAGCAACAAATCTCCAGACAATGCTAGTCTGCTAACTTAGCAGACTCTATCTCTGACCAATGGACAAAACTGGTATTTATAGAAGCCCTGCCATGGTAACTGTAGATGTATTTTTAGAGTCACTCTTTGTAGGTGCTGAACGTGTGTATGTATTTTTATCCGCATGCATGTGTAATGACTATATGAGTGAGAGCAAATGATCGTTTGTGTGTTTGGAAATGGGTGAGTGAGGGCAGAGAAAGTCGGTCAATGGATAAAAGGAGTTTAACAATTTGTCTTTTTTAAAAAATCTTTTCTAATAAATATTTTGAGCAATTCTTTTTTAGATTTATTGCCATGGCAACTCAATTCCTTTGTTTATTAACGCTTCCTTTTAACACACCGACACACACACACCTGTAAATAAAATTTTCACACTACTTGTTGTCACATTTGCAGAGAGAGAAGAAGTAAAAAAGAAGAAAAGAATGGAGGGAGGACGGAAAACATGTCTCAGTTCATGGAAACACACAGAGGCTGTATAATTGCTGATAGACTGACAGGCGCACCACAATCTGCCAGCACCCATCTGCTGCTGTATGGCAATTTCAAGCACACAGAAGAGGAGAGCGAGACAAGGAGAGTAGTAGTGAAGAGGAATGGATAGCAACAGAACCAAATGCAAACCACTCTGACAGAATGAATTCTAATAGTCTCTGTTTACATCACTGCAGCAGGGATGGGTAAAACAAACAAAGCAACCTTAAGCATGCATTTTTTGTGTGTCTGCGGGAAATCAGTCCCCATGCAGTTTTAGTTACAGCTGACCTAGTCTGCTGTTGGTGATGTCTGTCAGCTAAAAAAATGAAAAAAATGCATCCTTGATTTTTTTTTCCCCAATTGTTCTTTGCTAATGAAACAGGAGTTTAGAGGGATACGAGGTTTAATAAGAAATTCATTATCAGAAAAGCTCAAAAAATTTGAGCATTCTGCTGACCAGAATCTGGATCCAAAATGAATCCTTAACTAAAGATGGTAATTATCTGAGATTATCGACTTTCCGCCAATGCATTTTCAACGTCATTCAAGGAAATGTACCATTTACCAGTTTATTAAATATGCTTAATAAAATAATGACAAAATTACTCATAATAAGTCAAGTGACTGATGACGATTTTTTAAATTATAAATGTGATCTAGATATAAATAAACCAGAGTGCAAGCCATATTGATCTGCTTTATTGGAATTTGCCAACTTCTGTCCTGCACTGATTCATTATTTTCACTGCGACTTCACTGCTGTGTCCAAAATCAATTAAACATCTCTTTTCTTTTTGTTTTTTAGGTTAAAAAAGCAGCCTTTAATTCTTTACTTGGAGGTGACGTCCAAACTGATTTGTCAGAGAAGAATCAAACGAAGAAAGGTGAAAACAGCAGCGTTCAAAATATGGAAACCCACTAGTATAAGATCAATGGTACTTCAGTGTTCTATAGAGGGACCATAATAGTGCTTTCAGGATTAAACAATAAAAAAGATTTAAAAAAAAAAAAAAAAAAGAAAACCAAAGGAAGTATTGATCAAACAGCTTTAACTCTGCAAATTAATTTAATATGGCCCCTTTGATGACCATCAAGAATTATTAGCAAACTGTCTTTGACTTTATAAATGCAATTCAAAGCTGCAATCTTGTGATAAATGCCCTCTCATGGGTTTAGATTATAGAAAATCTGACCCTTGTGCTGCCAGACGTGGGAATAACTGCACTAAGCCCTAAGAAGCCAGATTGTTCTTTCTCTAACCTCAGCTATCAATAACTTAAAGGTAACCGGTGGAGATTTTGACCTCCAAAAACGCAGTGGAGCCATTTTTATGAGTGAGTGAAGCACACAAGAGCTCACAGATGAAGTCAAAGGTTTCACCGTATTACGCTAATGAACAAGTGATGCTAATGGAAATGCAGCAATGTGCCAACAAAGGCAGGGAGGACGACGTCTGTTTGATAGTAAACATGGATGCAAGCAATTAGCTTTGCAAGCGTTTGTTAGACACCAATGATACACGTTTAAGTGAGCAACACCGAATCTAAACATACTGGTTTGTTTGGTTTCGTGATAATTGTCAGCATCCAAGATTGTCACCCTTGTTGCCAAGTTCTGACCTGCTGACCCCCTGACCCCCACATCTTCTTACCTTGGCAGCCATGCGAGAGTAGAGGGCATTCTGATCCTGAGCAGAGCTCATCTTCTCCCTCCTCACCATCTCCTTCAGACCCACATTGTCATCGTCCTGGAAGTAGCGCACACGCTGCCCGTCAACATGGGTCTCAATCTAAAGAAGAGTGGCAAGGGAGAGAGACAGAGAGATGTGTGAAGAGAGGCAGGAGGACAAAACACGCTGAAACAGAAAACTCACATGAATCTGATGCTGCATGTAAAAAAAAAAACAAAACTTAAATTTTTTTGCATATCACACAAAAAGTGAGAGACAAAGGAGAGATAGAAGAGAACGAGAGAGACAGGCAGAGACAGAGAGCGAGCGAATGATCATGAGGGAAACAACAGACAGTAAAAGAGACTAAATAATAACCGTACACTGAGAATGGACTGGAGGGCTTCGTTTACATTACACACGTTGCAACTAAGAGTCAGCTGGAGTTGCTGCCTTTATCACACGCTTTGATGAATACTGAATGACAAGGAACAAATAGCAGGACAACAACTCATTTTCTCCTCCTTTTCTCTGTACCTCTGTCCTCTAGTTGCAAGAGCGTCACAACAGGACCGTCTCTGACTTTGTCCTAGGTTGCGGTTTTCAGATGCATACTTGAATTTTACCACGTGTGCTGCAGTGCACTTTTATAGTTTTAAATTCCTTTACACTTCCTTCCCTGCTGTTCTGTCGTTTGTTTTTCTACTTTCTTTCCACCCGTCTTTCCCCTTCTCTTTACCGGTTTCTTCTTCCGTCGTCCTCCGTGGGGCTCCTGGGGGCCAGAGGCGGCATTGACTGGCCAGGCGCGACCTGATTGGTCTGTTCTGAACAGCAGGACTTCCTGGTCTTCACTGGAGCGACCTGTGACCTAAAAAACCAAAACACAGTCGGACATTTGTACATATATATAGCAATGCACAAGACTGACAGTGTAAAAACAACAGAAATATTTTCATGTATCTGCTTTTAGGCATTAACAGATACTCAAGTACAGAAAAGTGACAGAATACCTAAAGGAGTCTCCAGCCAATTTACTGACCATATTCACAACAACATGGATGACTGCACAAGCTACAAGTTTATTCAAAATGAACATTTAGATCGCAACTGACAAGTAAAATCACACCAACACATGACAAGATTTGTTTGATTAGCCTTGCAACATACTACCACTTGCATATGTGTTTTTTAATGTATTCCTTAGTGTCATGTTAGAAGCACATGCAATATAAGAGGGTGAGGACATTTATCTCATATTATTACGAATTGCTCACTGAAATTTTGTGTGGATTTGTCAACCAGATTGATCCCATTCAGGAAAAAAAAAGCAGCTTTATGTAACTGCAGCCAGTCTGATTAGACAGTCTGTAAAAGACCCGACAGGTAGAGACTGACAGCCAAGAAACAAGAACAAGGTGGGTGTAGCAGAGAGGATGGGAGACATGCACAAGAATACGAAAAAACGATACAAGAGAATATCTCCTCTGCTCCAGTCGACACAGTTCGGCCTTTAAAGGCTCCACATGCAGTGAAAACGCTCGATATGAGCCAGACAGGCAACAAGAGTGGAAACACTGACTCGTGAAAACCAGCCAAAAGTCTTCCATAACTAGACAGATCGGAAGGATCTCGAATGAGTACAAATCAACAGCACTCCATCTCTAAGTGGGCTGAAAAACCACTCAGCTGATAAGTGCACTAAAATCTAAGAATTATGACGCCCAAGCATTTTAATTTGGACAGGAAAGCGTTAGTGCGGATGAATCTGGCTTAAACTGCAAATGATAAAATACAGGTTATACTGTGTTTCTGTGTTTAGAAAGTCTGAAGTCAGCTCATGTCGGAAATAGACCTCCGTTTATTTGTGCATTCACGTGTGTGTGAAGCCAGAAACAGCATTAGCAATGCCACAGAGGGGAGATAAAACAGTGTTGAAGTTCTGCCATTGCTCTCTGTTTATTGCCTGTACCACAGACACCGACAGGATGGCACATACAATCTCTCTGCCTCCCTCTCAATCTGTCTCTTTCTCGTTCTCTCACACATAAACACGGGGGCACACTCTGAGTGACCTCTGCTAGGAGAGACATTTGTTTCCCATTAGAGTCTTCGAAAATGCCAAACAGGAGCCGTTTCCATACGGCGCCAAGACGTAAAAGCCGAGCAGCGAAGAGACTTCAAGCAAACAAATTCCTTTTAAAAGCAGTCAGATGTACCAGCAGAGAATTTAGTTTCATCTGAAGACGAGTTGGTGTGAGGCACTTTTTTCCCTGCACAGAGAGAGAGATGAATACTGCAAGAGCCTGCTGCTGCTGCGTGCGTGTGTGTGTGTGTGTGTCTGTGTATGCTGTGTTAAGTTTAGAAAAGACAGAGCTTCAGTGGGATTAGCATTTAGACCATGAGAGAGAAAAAAGATGCAGCTTGGGGAATAATCTGACACAAGAGGGTTTACTCTGTGTGTGTGTGCGTGCTGAGGGGTGGGGAGTGTTTTTATACATAAGTGGGGTCCTAAACTAGAAAGTTTACACACAGTGTGGGGTCCGACCATTCGTGTGGGGACGAAATTTTAGGCCCCACAACTTTATCATTAAATTTAAGGTGAAGATTTAAGTTTGGGGGATAGGTATGAACTGAGGTTAGGTTAGGGTTAGGGTAAGAGTTTGGGTTAGGCTGTACAGATGAATGTAAAGGCCCCACAAAAGCAGCTCTACAGAAATTAGAACAGTGAGTTTGCATCTGTGAATGTACACATATATACATGTGAAAACCTGCAGCGTGTTTCAGTGTTTGTCAGAGTTTGTATGTGTGTGCTGGTTATGAACAGCACTGCACAGATATCAGCACAGGGGAAAACTGCTCTTAGGAAACAGTTTATAAATAGCAAAAAAAATGGATTGGAGAACATTTGTTTGCATGTATAAAAAAAAGTCCTATCTTTTCCCAATTTTTTTTTTCAAACTGTCTACTCGTGTTTTCCTTTATTGGGGTGAACTCTGGTTTGCTCTTTATCTTATCGCTGAACGTCATGCAAAACTAATGCAGTCTAATACAAAAGCACAACTTGACTTAGGTTATAATGTTCAGTTGTTGCTGAAACTATGATACTAATATACTTACGGCTGGGTATTGGCAACGACTTCACAAAACAATACGCATCACAATACATGGGACAGAATGTGATTATGTCACAATACATTGCCATACAATGCATATCACATCTCAGTATATTGATAATTTAACTAACAAATTGAGTCCAAACAGTTTAATTCAAAATTTCCTCTTCGATTTACTTGAATGGTATTGGAAAATTACCAAACACACTGATGTAAGCTGCCATAAAATCAAAATGAAAAATGAAATTTAAGTGCACTTTTGCACTTTAACTGGACACTGAAATGGTGGACACGCAGAAACTGAAAGTATAAAAATAAAGTGCAAAAATGTTCTTTTGTGTCCCTGAACTTAAAGGCTGGGTGTTGCCAATATGATATGTATCACGATACATGGGTCACGATACGATACAGATATCACAAAAATAAATATCACAATATTTTGCCACATCAATTTTTTAGCACAGCCCTAAATATAACGGCTGTCGTATAGAAGTAGTTACACTAGTCTGATAACTGTGAATGTCACTATATGATACTTGAATACATTATTTACAAACCTGTTTTGATGTAGTTGTTTCCTGTAGCTTCTTTCGCGCAGCCTGGTTCTCTTTGGCTTTCTGTGCTGCATTCAGCTGTGATCTTAACTTCTCAACCATGGCCTGAAATGCACATGTGCGCACACACACACACACACACGTGAACACACACGTACACACAAAGAGGTTTGGGAATAATGGTCTGATTGCTTTGCTGTGTAGGGAGACGCTGGATGTCAGGTTGATAACACTTAGCATTAAGGGTGTGAGAGTGTAAGCGTGTTATAACAGACGGCTTTTCAACTCTCTATAAGGGATCCCAATAGCACTCTTAGCGTCGACACATGAAGACAGACAGAAGGGACGATAAGTGCACAGATCAATGAACGCCATAAATGAGCAGATCGCCTGATGTGCTGTTCAATCACCACAAAGAAAATATGATGAAAAAAAGACACAGAAGCAGCTGCACATAAGGGCCCTCATTTATCAAGTGCCACAGAATCACTCCCAAGGACTGACGCTCAATGTTAAACTAAAACAAAATTACTCTTACAGTGCATGAAAATTACATGAAGGTGATTCACAATGTCGCACTCTGAGCAGGAAGGACTAAAGCAAGGAGAGAGTGGGACGTCCCTGTTCGACAATATTCAGAGCAACAAAGCAGAAATTCTGATACGTTTAAAATTACAGTGAATAACTTTTGCAAACAAGCTACCGAGCTCTTGTTAGCTGTAGCAGAGACTTGTTGGGACACATTTAAAGAAATCACCTCATGTTTTTAGTATGCATACTCAGCTGAAGCACTTCGTGTTATTTTTTTGTTTGTATGGAAAGTGCTACACGAATAAAGTCTGATTGATTGATTGATTGATTTATCTGTTACAAGGGGTTTTATTGTGGCCAGGAAGCAACGCAGTAGCACAGAAATAACGTAATTTTGAGCATAAAAAGTAGTTTTTACACACAATGTGTGTAATGTTGGAAATTATCACATCAAATCTAACGTTATTTACACCATAATATCATGCAAACATAGACCTAGGTCATGCACACAGTGTAAATAGAGGATTTGGCGTGTTAGCTCATCAAAAGCACATCGCAGACTGAGCGGATTCATTTTGAACTAGTGTTTAGGCTTGCCGCAGTAGTTGGTGTTACTGGTGTGGGGCATATACCCGTTACATTACTTGCCCAACAACCTCATCCTGGAACGGTCAGGTGATACAATGACATCCTGCTGCAGACCCCTCTAGACAGATCCATCTGTGCAGGCAGAGCAGCTTGTTGCAGCACAAAATTGCTGGAGACACAGAGACAGTTCACTTACAGTACGATGACAATAAGGAGAGTCGACCTGCAGGATGATGGCGGACGATTAGCTGTCAAAGCAAAACGCAAAAAGCACCTACTTCACAGTATGTCGGATGCTAATAGAAAACTTGACAGCTTGATTGAAAAAGGAGTTTGTTAGCTCAACTGTAAATTAGCCCACAGCTCTTAATCTAACAGCTCCCTTCTTGTTCCATTACTTTTACAGATGGTATGAAAATACTTCTAGACGTATTTAAAATTGATCCGCGGTCGACAAATGCTGAAAATGACCGTTGTTATCTCCATAAACACGTTTCCGATGACTGATAGCGCGTATAGCTAAACGCACTTTGGCACACTCGCCAACCTTGAGACTGAAACGGAAGGATTGGTGGTGGGTGGCTTTCAATATAATGTTAACAAAAGAATAACAAAAATTTCTATTCATCACATTTTTTTCTTTACTCTTCCCCTCGGAAAGTGTGTATAATATTATACACCGCTGACATCAGTGCATGTACTCAGTCATTGCTGTCTTGTGTTTATCAGTCTCCCAGTGGTGTTTCATGTCACTGCGACTCCCATGTCCAATGGAGAAATCCACGCGGCAGAGGAGTTGACAGCTTTTTCTTACTTTATCAAGTTTTCTTCTAGCAGGCTAAAAGGTAGTAGCGCTCTTTCCGAGTCGTGTGACATGCCTGATGCATCTGTGTGGTTATCCGAGTGGAAACAGTAGGCTTTAAGAGTGTAAGGGCTCACACATGCTGTACTGTTACCATGTTAAAAACAGGTTTGGAGACATAATAATAAATCGGGAGAAACGGGAGAAATGTGAAACTGGGAGGACACCTGGAGAGGGTGGTGAAAGCTGGGAGTCTCCCGGGAAAATCGGGAGGTTGACAAGCATGTGCATTGGATTTCCTGTTTGTATTTTGGAAAAAAAGTTTTTATATTTGTGCTGGTTGCAGTTTGAAATTTCATAAAGTGGTAGCGATGAGCAGAAAATAGCACAGATTTTTGCTTTGTATTATAGATGGCGTTTTGCTTCATGTGTATGTGTGTGCTGTACACATGTAGCGGGAGCTTTTTTGTTGGACTGGTGTTATGTGTACTTTTGCAACCTCAAATTGCTTTAAGAGGGGAGTTTTGGCTCCTTTGAAGCTCTTCTTCACCCGGTAATCATGTCATTTAACATTAGCTACAAACACTGGGGGAACTAGTCCTTCCTCTTAGTGGCTTTTCTCTGTGATAAAGTTTGGTATTTAGGCTGATGAAAGAGGTCTATTTTACATTAAAAAAAAGCTGTCATACTGATATTGAACTGTATTTTGTTACTTAAATTTGTTGTTGGGAAATGTCCGCCACGTAGTGAGCTCTCTTTCCAAGATGTGGTAAGTGCACTCGTTTATCTACACTTGGATGCTCCAGTGGGAACGGAGGCTCTCACCTTGGCAGTGAAAGTGCATTGCTCTTCCTTTTGAATAACACAAACAGTAGCTGCATAATAGCACGCCGAACTTCAAAGAGGCTCTAACTGCTACTGACACTGCAGAGGCAGGGACATGACAGAAGTTTGGCAATGGTCTGTCAAACTGAGTGGGAGATTGATGGTTATCCTTTCTCCCCCACATTAGCATTTTGCCGTTGACAGCTGTTGCTAGCAGTTGGTCAAAGCAGACTGAGTGAGAAGGAGTAATATAATATTACTGTAATTACAGTTTGTTTGAAAACATGAGAAACCACAGTATTAAAATTTAAAAAAAAAGCTTTTGTAATGTATTCTTGTCACTGTCGTCTTCTGTAAAGTCAGTTTCATGGACTTCAATTTACTAAATTAATTGTGAGTAGTCACTAGTGCTGCACAAATAATCAAAATTAAATCAAAACAGTAAAACGACCAACTGGAATTTTCAAATCGCAGGGATGTGCCATTATGTGAAAGAAGAGATGTGTGTATCAAAAAGTTTTTTTCTTGCACACAGGTCACAGTCTGCAGACATAATAAAACATTTCGTTTAGTACAGATCCTTGCAAAAACCCCTAATCACTTAAAATGTCTTTTTTTTTTTAATTAAAAATGAAAATAATGATGTTTTCCTTTAATATCACTTATTTCCTCTAATATCACTAATCGTATCCCAATTGCAATATCAGTCCAAATAATGGCAAGTAAATATTTGGTAACACTTTACTTAAAGCATGCATCTGCCATGTAATATAATCTATAGTGCTGTATGATCATAGTTATAAGCAGGGTTAGGGATAACCATAACCACCTGTAGCACATTTTGAGTGCTGTGTTGTATTGTCTTATAGACACAGGCTTCATAGGAGGTGTTACCAAATATGTCTTTCAAAATCTTGCTGCTCTAGTAGACGCCAAACATAATAGTGCAAAACTTGTTGTATTAAGTACCACATTTCTCAAAACTAAAGGTAATTATGAGGACGGACCAGGAAATAATGAGTCCCTATGAGATGATGTCAGTTGTTTCCCATCACATTTATCAGGTGATTGTTTTCTCAGCAATTTAAACCAAACTTAAGATGAATAATGTATCAATCTGTAAGTCAGCAAATGTAAACAGGCATCTATTTTGATGGTCTATGTAGGAAATTTTCGAGCAGAAATGTTAAACATACACTGGTTTCAGTATTTTGCAGTTTGAGAATTTAGTGCTTCATTCTGTCAGATATGATAACTGAATATCTTTATATTATGGACATTATATGTAAATGATGAAAAAAATTCTTTTGCACACTCAGAAAAGACTTGGGCGACAGGTGCAGCGGACAAAAGAGGTCACTAAGCACAAAAAGAAGATGTCCCACACGCTGTCGAGAGCTTTGTAGAGAGCACGCTGTTGGAGCTTTATTAACTATAGACAGACAACCTTTCGATCCAAATGGATCTTCCTCAGGTCCCAAAAAATTCTTCTGCACAATCAAAAAAGAATTGACAGGCGACAGGTGAAGCGGACAAAACCTGAGGAAAATCCATTTGTATCTAAACGTAGTTTGTCTATTTTTAATAAAGCTCCAGCTCTATTTTGCAAGCTCTCAACGGTGTGCAGGACATTAAATACAACGTTCTGAAATAAAAGCTGGTATTTCATGGTGGCTGATTCTCCAAAAAGGAGAATTAGTCACCATTAAATACTTCACTTTGATATGTCACAGATCACATGGTGAATTCATTTTAACAAACACTTCTCTTTACTCTTTTGACTGTTGTTAAGCTATCGTGAATCATTTTCAGATGTGATTTTCAGCGTTGCCCCTTGAGAACTTGAAGGTTTTCTAAAACATCTGGGGTTTGTAGTTTTGTATTTCAATTAAAGTAACTTAATACTGAAAAAGGAACAGCAAAATTGCAGGGATTTCTATTATTTGAGGGTGACAATTAGAGCAGCAGAGTGGTGAGCAGACGTTATTCTGTTGTGCTGATTGAATTCACACAATCCTCAAGGAGGGAAATAGAGGCAAATATTTGAGAATCTGCAAAGTTGTTCAAATTGAATAGTGCACTCTTTAAATAATGGACAAACCTGAAACGCTCGCTGTGGAAAAGGTTTTTTTCAGTACGCCATTGAAAACATAAGTGATTTCTGACTACTTTTTAATTTAAATTTTTCATTTCTGTATGTGTTGCGTGTGATGGAGTAATTTGTATTTTGTGATCTAGTGGTAAAGTGCACATTTTGAAATGTCGCTCCGCTGTCCCTGATGACGGGAGGATGAAAAAGCATCGTCGTTGAGCGATGAAAGGAGACTTTGATGTGGTTTAAAGAAACAGCTCGCCCAGAAACATGAAAAAGGCATAAAATGAACTTAAAACGACACAGTTCTGCAGTAGAAGAAAAGAAGAGAGGGCCGCAAGAGAGAGCAAGCACAGTAATGACTTACTCAGTGGAGAAAGGAGTGTGTAGACGGAGAAGGCGAGGAGATTAAAGGAAAGTGTGATGGAAATGAGTGGCTGCCCTGACAATGGGCTATCAGCAGCATCATCGTCAGACTCGCTTAAAAGAGCATAGAACATTAAACAGGAGTGATATAGGACCAGCTGCTGCACACACACACGCACACACACACACACATACACAACTGTGGTGAGACTGAAGCTTTCGCAGGCAAGTACACACAATTTGGTCCAAAACCGATGCGAGTTTTCTTTTCGGGAGTGAAAAAAGCACAGAAAGACATACAGAGATGACAATATGAAGCGTCTCTCTTCTCTGCATGACAAAATTGGGGGCTGACACATGGCTACATTCTCAGGAATTCTCTCCAGCAGTCTTCACTGTTTCCTTGACATTAGTGCTCCTCCGCTGGAGTTAATTTAGAATTTTTACACGTGGGCTTTTGAAAATCCCTCAGAAACATTTCATGAGTTATTAGCTGTTGTCACAATTCCATGACAAATTGATTCGTTCATTACAGCCTCAGCACATACCACTTACAATGCAACTGGGTGATATATTAATGGAAAAACTGACATAAATCTCAGTGAGTTGGGTTTTTTTTTTTTTTTTAAACAAATATGAGTCTTAATAACAGCTTCAGTGTTCCTTGGCATCAATTCTCCAGATCTGTGAAAGTCTACTGGAGGCCCTCATTGTGTGTTTGATGATGGAGGAGGACAGCCTGTCTAAGCTGATGTCATGAATGTTGAGACCCTAACATGTGATTTACATCGTTGTCATACTCATCAAACCATTTAATGACCCACTGTTCCCTGCAGAGGTCATTTAAAGAATAGGAAAGACTACTTAGAATCTTTGTATTTAGATTTGATTTGCACTGCCCCCTACGTTTAGGCTGCCTTTACGGTTGTAAGCAGATAAACTAGAGGTCTTCATGAGTCTAAAAAGTCATACTTGAACCAAAAAAGACCTGGAAATATAGTACCCGGAACTGAACCCGACCTGTCTAATATTAGAAAGCTGAGACCTGCATCCAAAGAAAAGACAAAAAGACTCCAGGAAAAGCAGAAGTGCTAACTCAACTTCTTTACTCATGTGAAAGTAATAAAGCACAGGTTCTAAAATGTACTCTAAGTATCAAAGTAAAAAGTTCCCCTCTGAAGAACATTTTTACTGGCCTTTTCCTTGCAAAGCTAACTGAACCTCACGGTATATTGATATAACACAAAGGGCATTAAATTTAAAGGTAAAATCAGAAGAATTTGTCCGAGTTTTTCCTAAATGCACCAGAAAATTACTTGATTGTTGAATCTCATCCCCAGAAAGTCAGATTCAGACACTTTAAGTTGGTGGAGCGTCCAGAACGCAACCAAAAAGGCAAAGCATTGAAAGTACAGGTATTTGTGTTCAGATGTAGGGAGTAAAATTAAAAATCTTTTAGGAAAATAAATGCTCAAATTAAGCACAGATACCTGAAAAATCTACTTAAGTACAGGAAAAAAGTATTTGCTCCTCGTTACTTCCCACCAAGTGGACCACCTGACAATCCAGCATTACACATCCCCAGCCACGCAGCTAGCAGGCAAATATAAATATGTCACTCTGGATAAAACCATGTGCGGAATGAATGTGATGTAATGGAAAAATGTAAAACCATCCACTTAAAAAGAACAGAACACAAAGAAAGGATTCTGTTGTTCTTCCACAATGACAACACGCCAAAGCTGCATCAATGTCACATCAAATGGGAGCTGCCAGTTCTGAGCAGATTGTTTTTTTCCTTGCCAAATACTGAAACAACTGATGAGATATTCATTCCACATCCATGAGTTGCCAGAAGAGACAGTAAGAGATGAGTCTCGTGAGTAAAACTCACAGGTGTGTGGGCGTTTAGTGCTCCCCTACAAACCCTGGTCTCTGTTTTGGAACAAAACCTTCCAGCTCAATGGACTTGCAAAACACTCCCAAATGCCCAGCTCACATTTCCAGCTGTGTAGCTGTATTACAGGTGATCGCTATCGTCAGAAAACCCTTATTCTTGCTCTAGACCAGATGTTACAACAGTATTCTTACAGATGTTTTAACTTTTCCGCAAGTCCAGCGGATAGTTACGTCAGGAATGTTTTAGAAATAAAAAGGACAGAATCAATTTATCAACTGTGGTATACGGTTTACCATTTAATTAGTCCACAATTGGAACTTGAAGATGAGAAGAATTCATTGTCATGGTCTTGTGTCTCTAATCAGTTGAGATTTTAAAAACTTCTAGCTTGGCTTCGGGCTTGTTCTAGCTGTCAAACACCAACCACGCAACCTTTCTCGCTAATGTTTTATTCAAAATGGGTTGATGGTTTTTCAGTGCCGATAGTTTCCACAGGCCCCATGGTGTCTCAGACACTTTCAGAGGATTGAGATGAATAGTTAACAGGGACCCACAGTGAAACTGAAGGGGGCTTTTATGCATAATGGTGCTACAGTATGTCCATCTATAATGGGCCAGTGGGAATTTGATTAGAACCGGCGTGCATTGTTATCGGAGGTAATGGCAGGTGTTGGATTATGATGAAGTGGCTCATCAAGTCTGCAGCTGCAGGGGCATCAGGTTACCAGTCTCCCGCTCTCTTTGCATGCTCCCTACATTCTTTCTTTCTTGTCTCTTTTGCATCTACTCACTTCTCTCTTCTTTGTCTGTCTCACTTGTTTCAGGTTTGAGACAATATTGCTTGATGTTGGTCATTAAAACTGCAGATAGAGATAACAGTGGAGGATAACAAAGGAACGAAGAAAAGGTGTTGAAAAGTCATTCTTGAATTCAATGGATACCCTTGGCTGTGTGTACAGACTAACAAAATGTGATGTGATGGCCATTTTTCGGCCAGTAACGGGTAATTTCAGAGAGCACGTGTCCCTGTTGGCTGCTGTACACTGTGCGTCTTAGCAACAGGTGGCATTGCTATGAGCTGATTGGCTGTGGAAACAAGTGACGTACCTCACACCTCAATGGCCTCTGTCGACTTGGCAAGCTGAGTTGCAGGTGACACCGTCAGTTGGCTTGAGTTGAGCCGAGACGGACCAGTTTGCACCGCTGCAACTTTTTTTGCAACTGTTTCGTCTCATTGTAAATCTTCGGGGCAA
>JAQFJB010000023.1:12522198-12541520 GCA_029874875.1 Naso minor
AAACCTTACGTGTAATACACAAGGATGGAAAGTGACATACAGTAAACAGCTATCAAATTTATGTTAAAGTGGTTTTAAATGATACTGTTGAACGTTGCTTTGAAAGCTCGGCGACACAACGACCTGTAGTAATTGAGCGGCAGTAATCACCATCCTTCACTGTTCCCTAAAAGCTTCTGGGCCACCGATTGCACCTATTATACTTATATCAGTGTATCAGGTCTCACATTGAGAACAGTTACTGATTAAACAAATTATATGTAAAAAAGTAATTAATGAGGAAGTGAGGCTATCTCTACCTTTGTAGAGCACTAGACTACCTGTTTCCTCCCTTGTGTTTTAATGGCAAAGCTAACTGGCTTCTCTCTCCTTACTTAACTTCTGGTAAGAAAACTTTTCCTTTCTGTAAAGCTAAAATTGGCAACACTTTTCTTTCTTATTACTTCATCTTTTCCTGGGAGCAGGAGACAATGACATGAGCTAAGACTTGATAAGGAAAGAGCAGTTGTATAAAAACCAAACAGAGGAGTGACAAAGATCTTGTTTTCTCTACCTGAGCTCAGCTTGTGAAATACTAGAGCAGATTTTTCCCCTGACTAAAACAGTAATTAACTAAATCCTCTGTATTCATTTGACAAATAGAGATAACATGTTGGAAATGTTGTTTGTGTTTGTGTGAAAATGGGAACTGTTGTATTATGGTGTGTGCTGGCTTTTCCCCTGAGCCTGTATGTGCGCATGGGTTGTGTGAATTATTGTTTAAGCTGTTTGGACATAAGGAGTTGATTTACATCCACTGTTAATGATGCTGGTGATGTAAGGGAAAATACTTGATGAAAACACGCACTCACACACATATTTTGCAACTCAGGTTGCGCCATGTTCTGTTTTGTCGCCTAAAGCCCTGAAAATAACAAAGGGAAAAAATTCTGCAGGCCTTGGATCCTTTAAGGATTGTTTTGTAGCCAGAATTGGTTTGTGGTTGGCTTCTGGTGAGTTAAAATAATAGTCAAGTGTCCTTGTATCCATGTGGAAAACACCTTTATTTAGAATTGGTGCACTTTTGGCAGAGATTAAAAATTACAAATATTTTTCTTTTTATTCCAAGTTTCTGGCTAACTTTAAAGTCTTTGCAAAATGAGACAAAACAAATCCAGGCTTTCATGTCTCTTACTAATTTGACTTCAGAAGAAGGTAGAAGAATGGACACAGTGGTTGGAAAGCAATTTTAGTGGGCACCGTTTCTGGATCTGTGAATTTATGACTAACCACAAGATGTGGCATCTGTTTCAAATGAACAAAAGGAAGCATTTCTGTTGTATCAGCAGAGTTTTGTTTGTATGCATATGTATTCATGGTGGATGTGAGGAATAAGAACAGCATGTACCATCATCCTCCTTCATTATAGGACCTCCAATTACTCCAGTGGTTGCTTCGGCTGTATCATAGAACTGTAAACAAGCTAAACAACTCATTTTGTCCAGCTCTCTCGTCTTTTCTTCCCCTTACCCTTGCTCTCCCTCCTTACTCTCTCTGCTGAATTTGACCTCTGTTGTTCCAACTTGGTGATGTCTGACAGCATAGAGACACAAGAGAGGCCCGGTCAGTCTCTGCAGGTGTACAGTTCCACTGGAAAACCTGACGACTAATATCGCATCAACCCAAGGACGGAGAGGAAGAATGACGGACGCAAAGAGGCACAGAAGAGTCGACACCTGCCAGTCGTCAGATAAGCTCCCCATAATGAGACATTGTCTAAGCACTAACGTAGAAAGCGTTGGCGTAAATCAGCGTCTCATTTGCCGATAATGGGCACCTCCATTAAGTCAAACAGAGGGTATGGTTGTCCCGATCACGTCTTGGTAATACACATGCACATTATCTGTCGGTCCACGAAATGTCTGATGGATAATGGAGTGTAATTACTTTAAACCTTTTTTTTGCTGGCTCAGTTCTTTTCTACTGTATTTCACTCTATGGGCAGTAAGATAATTCTCATGTGCATCACAACGAGGTGTTCCCCAAGCTGGACGAGGTACATGACCTAGTGGGCTTCACAGGTGGCCATTATCGGCATGGGAACTTGGTGGTTGACTTCTTTTGTCAGGCCTTATTACCTCATGATGAAGGGGGAAATCCAAGTCTTTTGAAGTGCCTTTGAAAGGCCCAGAGTTTTTTATCTACCCCAGTATACAGCATGAGCCTTACTCTGTTTTGGCCAGGATCAAAGCTAAACAAAGATATATCTCAGCATTATGGACCATCATATAAAACAGAGTGTAATGTCGCTGCCATGTGAAGATTGTGCCTCCAAAATGTCTTTGCCATGAAGTTGGGACTCTTCAGGAATTACGAGAAACAACCCTGTTTCAAGCTTGGTGACAACATATTCGTGAGAATGAATGTTTGAAGGGTTTTATGAACTCAAGGCAAAGGAAGGTTTACAACTTGTAAAGGAGAAAAGAATCCTTTGCTCTTAATCTGTCCTCTGATGCTGCATCGCTGCACCTACAGCGCAAATGTCAGATCTGAGGGTTTATTTCACCTCAGTACTTGGTTTGAAAAATGTGATGATTATGTCGACAGCCATCATTTTTTATATCAATCAAATATTTTCAGGACAAAGCAGGTCAACATAGTTTACTTCTGTATTTTTTTTAAACAACAAAAAAGGAATATAAAACTGACCTGGTCCATTGTTGGACTTAAAATAAGCTATAGTTTACATTCTAAGCATAAGTTAATTTTAACTGTAGCTTTGGTAATTAATGCCACTGATAGAGCAAAGCATGAAAGTGAGCTGCAACTTCACTCAAAACAAACTTAAATTAGGAAGTGAAAATGAACCCTCAGTGCCCCCTCAATAAATCTCATTGAACCACATGGCCAACTTCTTCTTCCTGAGTAGCTGCATTTTGGTACAGGATAAAAAGTAAAACTACTTACAGTAATCAGGGTTCAGGAAAAGATATAACAATTTACTTTGCTGAGTTTTTACAAGTATTTGCATTTCAGGAGACCTTTTGAGTCAAAAAATCACTGAATCTCTGAAACTGTCCATGCACTGCTCAAAGTCTGCATTGCTGCTTCACTGTCACGTTTGCAAATGCTGCTAATGCTAAACATAGACTTTTATAAGCCCCAGATTCCACCTACAGCCTCGGATGCCATGTTTGTCACTCTGACGAGGTCAGTGTGAAGAATAAGGATGTCAGACCCTACCAGATGTAAAAATGCATATATTCTTTATTTACATAGTAAGTCTAATTTCCCTTACTGAATTTCCCTGTTGAGACTTTTAATAGATGAATGTCCTCGGGGCTCAAATGTCTTTGTGGTCTTAAAGCTTTGAATTTACAAAAAACAATTTTTTTTTTCTAGAAACCCAGTGAAATGAAGTGTGGGACAGCAACAAAAAGGGCAATTGCAAATGACAAATAAAAGCCTTCAGCCGCATTTAGAACTGATTGAGACTCATTTAAAGTACCAAAGGTCAGTTACTTTACAGCATGACATATCATTAGGGCTAATAACATAATAACAAGAACGTGGCAATTAAACTATTGTTTATTGTTTGTTAGGATCCCCATTAGCTTATGCCGTGATGTCAGCTAATCTTCCTGGGATCCAACAAAAGAACAATTAAACTATTGATTTGTTGAAAAAAATAAAGGGGGGGAGAAACTAGTTTAAGCCGGGTTGTTTTATTAAACATAACTCAGATTTCATATTTAGTGTACTTTATGTATATTTGGTCTTTTTGTTGTGTGTGTTTGCTACTAGCATACACCCACTAATCACTTTGCAGGGAGACAGAAGAAGTTAAATATGGCGGATCCATAGATAGTGAAAAAATAAGAGGATGGCGTGTCTGGGTCTAAAACCTTCAGCAACCACTGAAGTGCATTAATTCTGCATTCTGTCTAATGGCCATTAGGTGGTGACTCTTTCAAAAAGAAATCTGATTGCATGCGAGCTTATGACGCTACTTTTCTCTTGATTTATTAACTCAGTAAACACTTTCCTAACGAGTTGATTGTCTCAGTCACTAGTTTTGAGTTAAATAGACAGTAACGCAGGCTCGGCTTGAAGGTGTGGCTACTTTACGATTGACAAGTTGCTTCCACACTTTTTTTGGAGTTCTCTGTCAAATCCAATCAGAATAGAGGCAGATCCTTTCCGGCTTTGCTCTTTTGTTCAAATATGGTCACTTCTGGTTCAGAAAAACCAAGATGCTGACAACCAAAATGCCAGAATCAAGGCTTCAAACCGGTAGTCCACAAACCAATGAGTGATGTCACGGCAGCTCTGTCCACTATTTATTATACTATGGTTGGATCTGTAAGCATGACTGGCTGTATTTTTGTTCTTGTGAACTTGACAGTAAAATACATTGTGGCATCAAAAATAAGATCTAACCAGAGCCCTGTGTCCTCGACAAACATGGCTCATTGTTAGGAAGCCAAAACGCACTCCCGCTTTGCCCTTGATCTCTCCTGTTGCTCGGTCACTTCACACTAAAAGGCGAGGAGTTCCACTCATTCTTATGTTTCCTCTTTTGTGGTTCCTTCCTTCCTTCACAGCTTCATCCAGTAGGATTTCTCAGCTCGGCTGCTTGATGACATCAAGGCGCCAGAAAAAGCTCTCAAACCCATTAACTGTGCCTTCGGTCTTCGCCCCAAAAACCACCGTGGAACAGAAAGACGTTCGTGTTTTTGTCATGACTTTGCCTTTGCAGCTTTATTATGGCTAATTTTAGCTCTCCTGAACAAAACAGAGAACATGACTGGTCATCTGATGCTGTTGCCACTTGTTATTTGAATGTGTCAAACAACAGCACAGAGGGTTTCGGCTAATTACTGTTTTACACTTTGGAAAAAGTCATCACTCTCGTCTCCCTTTCCTTTGAAGTGTTTTTGAATTTTTATTCTGTTTTGTTGTTGTCCATTCACATAAAATGACGAAGGCATGGCGGGTGTTGGTTTGTTTTGGCTTCTCTGCTGTGTACAATGAGATATTCTGAGAAGTGTTAATATCCTGTTACATCCTGCTCTTCCTCTGCGCTTCTTGTCCTCCTCTTTCCATCTGTTTCTGTGCATTTGTTTGTCGCTCTTTCTCTCTTTAGTTCCCTTGTTACTCCATCTATGCACACATCCATCCGACAGCAGCTTCCAAATTAAAGCACATTGCCGACACAAGCGTGAGAAAAACCCGGTTATGAAAAAGGAACCATGCCACAAACAACAAAATGCAATTACAGGACTGACAGCTCAATAGCTAAAGATGCATGTCAAGCACGGTTGCAGTTGCCGCAAGTGGTCAAAGAACTCCAATTTTCATGACAAGGATTATGTAAACTCTCAGATTGAAATGTTTTCTAATTTTGTAATGCATCTATGTTGAGTGTCCAAGCCATAAGTGTAATATCTTAAAACATCACACAGAGTTATAGAAATATATTCAGAAGATTTACTTCATCAGAAAGGTGAATTCAGCTTCAAACAACTAATTTAGGTTTAGTTTTGCCCTGAAATTTTGCCCTGAATTAGGCTTAAAAAAAGAGGCTAATGCAGGTCATCGTCGAAGGTTTTGGTATCTGGAATAATTTTAGCAAATTTATTGCAGGCATTTCAGAAAAGGGTGATTTTAAAAGTAAGTTAACAGAAGAGCTTCTGTTGTATAAATCTTTGGTGAATAGAGTTAGTATAAGCAGGTGAACAGCTAACCCAACTCCTTCAATAGATAATAAAATCTATCTACCAGCACTTTTAAAGCTATCTTAATAACATTATATCTTGTTTAAAAGGTGAAGATTTTGATGATTTTATGGGGGAATTATCTGTGGGACAATATATTGAGTTTAGAGGTATGTATAGTTGGATTTTGTTACGTATGGTCTGAATCAAGCTGTTAGCTTGTAATATTAAGCAAAGCTGGCTGCAGCTTCATATTTAAACAGACATGAGACTGGTCACAGTTTTCTAATCTAACAGAAAAATTACAAGTATCTTTTGGAAGATGTTAGAAAGACCTGCCTTGCTGTAGGTCTGAGTAGCTCTTGCATGGACTCACTGAGGAAAGAGACAATGGGTGCTTGAAGGCGGATGAGGCAATGCTTGGACACAAGTGGTCATATGCCCAGAGGTCCAGTGGAAGTTTCACGTGTGGTGGTCGGTTTTGTTGTGGCTGTGTGGGATAAAAAACCCAGACAATCTGGATTTCAATTCAGATGCATCACACGCAGGCAGCGCTGGCTCGGATTGCCTGGCTGTGAATTGCAGACTTCAGAGGGCAGTGGCCATGGAGCTGGCACATCTGGAACATCCTTTTCTTAAAATGCTTTCACATGTATTTTTTATTTCAAGCACATGTGACGCTGTTAAGAACAGTCTAATGAAACAGAAAATTGTTGGTCAAACCTGCCATGTACCTTGAACTTCCCATTAATATCCTTCCGGTCTCTCCACTGGGAGTCTTGTTGTACCTCCCACTGACCTCCTGTACGTTGGATCCTTAACCACACCTTTGTTTTGCTGTATAATGACGATTTCCGATTACATGCGCTCATCACACGATAAATCAGTTTCACCTTGCTCGGTTGGAGTTTAAGTACAGTCGTTTCAGTGGCTGCATTTGTGGGGGTCAATTGAGGTTCTCTGTGGAAAACCGAACATTCCTCGTCCCCTCGATCGCAGTCCAATTTGTTACTTGACACTTTCCAAAAAAAGAGGAAGGCGACTTAATTGTAGGTCCCATTTTTGTTTTGCTCTCTCTATCATTGTCGTTTTATTGATCGTTTTTTCCATTTCTTCAGCTGTGTGTGCTTGTGTGTGTGTGTGCATGGGAGGGTGCGTATTTGCATGTGTGTTGAAGTGTTTATGTATGTGTGCATGTGACTTGTAATTAGCTTCTTGCTCTGGTTTGTATGGCATTTTAACAAATGCTTCTTTATATATCATACTATCAGACTGAAGCTCTAGCAATCTCATTCCCTGCCACTTTCCCCTCCTTCCCTCCTTCCCTCCTTCCCTCTCTTCTCTTCCTCTACAGCTTTATCGGCTCTTGCCCTCCAGCACTGTGTTGTTTTTACAGACTGGTGGCTTTTCTGTCCATGCTTTATCTTTTCTCCTCCCCTGAAATTATGCTTCAGCAGCCTGTCATTGGCATGAGGGCCTTGCCGGACCAAAATCATAAACTCGTTGCATTTTTTATTTTCTTGTTTGTGTAAGGCAAAGTTTGGTATTGGCTGGATGTTATAGAATTCCAGATGTTTGTGTATATTCAGTATGTGTGTGCGTATGTGTCACGTGCATGAACAATCATACATTAATGCACACATAATCAGAGCCAGACCTTATTAAGGAATATCAATACCACACACTTATTGTACATATTAGGCAAGTGGTGGAAGAAGTATATAGATTCTAAAAAAGTAATTGTCAGTACTTTACTACCTGTAAAGATCCTGCATTCAAAGCTTTACTTAATTAAAACCATGTCAGATTTTATCAGAAAATGTAGAAGATTTTGCATTTTTCTGCTGCAGATGTTTGTTGTTCTACTTGTAACTATTAAACTAGGGTCAGCTTTTTATAAGCTCAGAAGAAATACCCTGTTTTCAGCTTTTTGATGATGCATTTTCCAGTTAATATGAGAAGCTATTTGAATAGTTTATGTAGGAGAATTTAGAACACTTATGGCGGAGGTTTATCAGAAATATTTAAATTCAGATTAACCAAATTTGGAGATAAAATGGTTTTCAATGGAGAGGAAGAGTGTGAATATTTGTAATGTGAAAAGTAACCTGTAACCAAAGTTGTCACGCTGATGCAATATATTAAAAAAGGACAAAAGTTGTTTCTGAAATGTAGAGGAATAGAAGTATTAAGATGCAAAAAATGGTAATACTTGCTTGTTGGTACTAGCCCACATTTGTTCTAAAGTACTTTACTTAAGTAACAGTACATTTCACCACTGAACTACAGATGTGATGTATGTGTGTTTGTATCAGTGTGTGTGTGTGTGTGTGTGTGGGTGTGCTAACCACACATGGAAAGAGAATGAAAGGGTTTGAGAAGAGAAGAAGTGTTGATTTGCTTCCTAACTAATGTTTAGAACATCATGTTTTGCTGCGTGGTCAAAGGTAAGGATGGTGCTCTCTTTCTCTTTCTCTCTCTCTCACACACACACACACACACACACACACATAAACACACTCTGTTGGAGCTGTGATAGAATGGGCATGTGCTAAGGACGTCCGGGGTGTGTCTGTGGTCAGTGTGACAATATAAGACGCGGGCAGGTACACTCAGCTCTCCATTCAGCCACACAGACGTGTGTGAGTTTTGTGTCACTTCTCTGACTTCTCGAGTTGCATCTCTGTGTTAGCTCTTTCTGTCAGTTAGATCTTTACAGTATTTCCGATTTTCAATCTTAACTTTCCAGTTGTGAAGTCTTGTTGTCATTTTTGAGTTTCTTGTCCAAGAAGAATCAAATTTGACTTTTGCGACAGTTGAAAGAAATTTAGAGCATATTTGAGTTTCCTGACTCAGCATTTGTAGCAGCAAACACAGCATCCTAGTTGTGTTGCCACGGCAACCGTGTCAGTCACCTGCAAGTCTGGGGTAAGTATGCTGCCTTGTCTTTGTCCTGTCTCTGCCATGTTCTTGTTCTGCCTTGTGCTTCCTCTTTTTTTCTCCGTCTTTCTCCATCTTTTCCTTTTGCTCCCTAAATTTCTACTTTTGAACCGACTGATTTGCATTCCTTATGCTTTTTATCTTTTCATCTGTCCCCCTTTTTGTCATCAACACTCTGTTCTTTCTCCTCACTTCTTTTTTTGTTGACATGCTCCAAATGCCTCTCATGTTTTTGCTTTTGCTCAGTGGCTGTTTTACAAGCCTGTTTTAGGGCCAAACAGTCTGTCAACTACATTTTCTTCTCCAGGGACAAAAGTACAGAGTAGAACAGGAAAAAAAAAACGCTCTTAAGCCATCCACCTAGCTGGCAGGAGAATAATTTTAAAGTTGTGTGTGTCAGTCACGTCCATAATTTTTAAGTTAAACACAATCCTGTCAGTGCGGTCTCAACAAATTTCGTGCAACAAACCTTTTTGTTTTAATTTCCTGGATAGTCTCGGAAATTAATTTGTTCTAAATTATTCTTGAGCAGAACGAAAGTGTCACATTCTGGTCCTGTTCTCACATGTTCAAAGGAAAGAGTCAAACAAATCAGGAGGTTTTTTAAAGTCAGAACAAGTCACAGGAATTTCCCTCATTTATTACACTTTAGTATATTTGCTGTCACAGGGATTGAACCTTAATGCTCTGCTTGCAGGAGGACATCCTTCTATTTATTGCGGCAAAATATCACAGTCATCACTCTTTTACAAGGTGATTTCAGTATATTACATTAGGGAAAACTCACATCTGAGGGTAAGCAAGTGTAACTGTCAGGAGGCTGTAAACTATTGCACATAGAAGCATCACTCAAGGGCAGCAATAAATGTTTTGCTAACCACTTGTTCTCATGAATACATTTGTGTGTGTGTGTGTGTGTGTGTGTGTGTGTGTTTGTTTGTTTTTTCTGTATATGTGAGGTCAGAAACCTGAATTTTCACTCATGGTCTGGGGTCTGACAACCTTTGTGGGGATAAAATCTTGGACCCCAGAACTTTGACATTAAATTTTGGGGTGAAGACTTATGTTAATGAGTAAGTTATGAATTGAGGTTAGGTTAAAGTTAGGGTTAGGCATAAATGGGTTAAGGTTAAGGTTAGGGTAAGGGTTTGGGTTAGGCTGTACAAATGAATGGAAGTCAATGTAAAAGCCTCACAAAGATAGTTGTACAAATGTGTATGTATGTGTGTGTGCTGTTGGGAGCAATGTGATTTAAATAAACCACCTTCAAATATTTTCCGACTGCAAATAACCGACTCCAGAGATGACGACATTGTTAGGCTGCATCATAATAAAGCAGCTTGTGGCAGACATGACCTATGAGTGCAGACACAGAGATTGCTTCAGATACTCTAAAATATAATGTAATATGAAATAATGGGATATACTAACCATTTCCACACTTAGTTAGATTACATTGATCCATTTTTCTAACTCACCTAAATGTCAGGGAATGGATGGCTGATGTCATGTGTTGAAAAAGTCAGCTTGTGTTGGCAAATGATTATGGTGCAATGTGAATAAGTGCTTTAAATGTGTATTTTAGTGCCCTGTGCCTCAAAAATAGCCACAGGAAAGCCCTGGTTCATTCACTCCTGTCATAAAAAGAAGCTGATTCATGTTAAATGTTATTTACGGCGTCCACAACTGCTCTTTACCTCCGGGTCACATGGGTCACTGCACTCCGGATAAGTCACAAAAATGACTCAGGTGTTTTTATGCCATATGAGCGTGTGTAGCTTGTGTGTGTATGTGTGTGTGTGTGTGTGTGTGTGTGTGTGTGCACGAGTGAGAGAATGAAAAGGTTTTGCTCATAATGTCATCAATGCTGTCCTGATATGTCATGTTGTTCCAAGTCAGGTGAGAACGTTTTCTGATGCTCAAAAGGTCAATAAAAGGTTTTTGCAAAGTTGTGTTGACTGAGGTGACAAAGCTGGTTTCATTATGCTGTTTTGAAAACATGTGAACTGTTATTTAAAGTGTGATTCAACCTTTTTCTGACCTGTTTCTGTCTCTCCTCTCCTTAAGATCATATGTACATAGAAGAATACATTGAAGAAGATGAGGAACCACCTTTGCTGCTCAGCTCTTGTCCTTCTCACGGTAAGTGTGTGTGTGTGTGTGTGTTTCTGCTCAGACCTGGTGGCATTTACATCATAATTTACTAAGTGTGCACTCTCACTTTTAGTGCTTAACTCCACTGACTCATGAATGTGTGTGTGTGTGTGTCCTCTAGGTGCTCGGCTGTGGTGGGACTGCAGCAGTGCAGTGTCGGTGGGGGGAAGGGTGTGTGTGTCTGCAATGCCCTGCTGGGCAGGAGCCTTCCAAGGTGAGACCTTAAACTGATAGAAGATAAATAATGACTCACTTTGCTTTGTGGCACATTTTCGCTTTGTTATACCTATACTATTAAAACATCAGTTGGTCATTATTACCTGCATTTTTGTCCAGTGGGCACTCCAAAAGTTTCATCCATGTTTCGTCAGTTATCCTCTATTTCCCACTTGTTCTCAGTGCACTTATTTTAGTGGTTGCTTTAATCCGTTCTTTTTATATTTTAGAGCTTAAAACATTTAGAACAGAGAGTGCAAATGACTACAGTTGGATACCTGTCAGGGATCACAACTAATCTTACATCAAGTTTTTGTACAAATCACAGCAGTCCAGTGATAAAGAACACACATTTTTAGTGATTCATGGTGCACAAAAAAGTTTATTCCCACCACCTGACTAGATAAACAGCAACACTCCTAGTCAGGTATTTTATTATTTATTTGCAAACTGCACCTTGAATGCAACTCTAACCAAATAATTTATGTTTATGGTCAACACAGTCAACAGAAATCACGTTATTTGCTTCCATAAATCAGTGTTTAAAGATGGTACACATATGATACTGCTTCACATCCAAAGGGGGAGTTTTGGCAAAATGCCTCATGTTTGTCTTTGTTTGCATGTTTTATTTAGGAAATTGTTGGAGATCACATGCTTTGCTGACACAATAAAACCTACCACTCATCACTTGGATATTTGTATTTACCTATACAGTATTTTCACATAGACAGTTTGACATACAGTCGAGATATTTATGAAAAAAAGTAGAAAGAAGATGTTATTAAGATATCCGTTTTAATTTTAGTTGACGCAGAGCCTTGTAAGTAATTAACAGCTATCTGTTGTGTGTGTGTCAGAGGAAGGATTTATTTTCTGCTTTTGCGGCCTCATTTTAGCCTCTTTCCTGAGGTTAGAAATGTTTTCTTTCTTGCCAGGCTTGTGGGCAGATCCAAAGTTCGACAGAGGAAGTGCAATGCCAACTGTGCATGACTGGAAGCTTTTCGGACACGCTGGATTCTGAACTTTGCCGTCCACACACCTCCTGCAAGATCCTCGGCCGTAAGGTTGCAACCCCTGGCACTGCGACCTCTGATGCCATCTGTGGGGCCTGTCTGCCTGGGTAATGACTGCTGGTCTGCATGCACGTGTTTGTCTGTCACTGGCCTACCTGTCTGCTTGCTAATCCACCCACTGATGAATGAAACTAGACTTGACATTAAAATGGCTTTGCCTGAGCGTGTGCCCAGTAAACTTTCGTTCGTTCTAAATTAATCCCATCATTTTCTCTGTGTCTTAAGAAAAAAAAAATACACAAACGGGCTCGTGTCACTCACCACAATGGGCAGGCAACATCAAACACCAAGCAAAATATGCCAGTGGCTTAAACCGCTGATTCATTGTTTCATTGTAAAATAGCCTCCCACTTTTTCTCTCCATCCACCTCCATAATTACACTCTTCTCTGTCTTTTCTTTGTCCATTTCAGGTTTCACTCCACTGCAACAGTGGAAGCTTCCACCCAAAGTCCCTGTGTGAAAAGTAAGCACATTCCTCTTTCACTCACATCATTTCATTAACAATCATTCGTTCTTTATGTAGGTAAGACCATGTTTCTGCTCTTACATCCTGCTCTCTTTTTTATTTCTCCTTTTTTTCTCTCAGCATCTTTGCATGTCAGAACAGTCCGCACAGTGGGCAAAGGTCCATCAAACGGTGCATCAGGGCCAGTTAATGGCACGGTGGTACGCAGCGCTGAGGAGAAGACAGCAGAGTATGCCGTGTTTGCTTTAGTGCCCATCTTCTGTGTGATGGGCCTGTTGGGGATTCTCATCTGCAACATCCTGAAGAAGAAGGGATACCGCTGCTCTGCTGACAAGGAGGGAGGGGATGAAGAGATGGCCACACCACAGAAAGAAGGTGAGAGAGATGGAATGAGAGGTTTAGAACAAGAGAGAAAATGACAGGAGAGGAGACAAAGTTAGAAAAGAGGACAAAAGATTTAAAACGGCATGGAGAGAGATCACTGAAACTAGCACTTATGTTCAGGTTGTTGTCACGTTCATCCATAAAAATGCCAAATTAGCACACTCGCATGCACACGATGCGGTTATGTGCTGTCAGGGCGAAGCCCAAAGGGCAGTGTCTTTGTGTGCAGCTACACTTCATGTCCATCTCTGTGATGTGACTACACGCAAGCCTACATAGGAGGCTTTTTTCTTCTCTTTGAACTTTGACCTCACAGGGGTCATTACTTGTCAAACATGCTGTGTTTTCCCAAGCACACGCTGTTATTCTTGTAATTTTCCTATCTGAAAAGGGGAAAGAAAAGCATTCCCATAAACTCACTCCCCTGACTGACGTCAGAGAGAAACTGTCTCGGGCAAACACAGAGGAAGGCATAAAAAGAGGTGGAGGCGGGCAGAGGAAGAAGGAGATTGTATTAGCAGAAAGAATGACAGAAAAGGAATAAATAAATGGATAAACAGAAAGGTAAAAGAAAGAGAGAAACAGAGGGATTAATCAGTAAAATGAGTCCTTTGTTGCCACACCCGTTCTCTGTGGTTCGCACAGTCTCAAAGTAACATGAGCGCTCTTTATTCCTGTCCTTTGTAATAGTGTGTAGTCGTTTTGTCCTGGAGGACTCTTCATAGGGAGTAATTCAGCTTTGACCCGAATGAAAATCTTTCTATACTCTCTTGTGAAATGACAAGTGTGGTAATCATAACACCAGATGAGGGTGAAGCAAACTCTATGCCTCCATCTGTGCTTCCTTTATGGACCTGCACTGTTGCGCACACAATGTTAAAAGTACACCCATTTTCCCTATTGTAGTGGGTGTACTGTTTTGTCAGGTTTGCTGTGGTAAAAACCTCAAGTTACATAGGATATGTTATCTACTGCTGTGCCGCGCCAATTGGCTCTTAAAACTGTGGAGCAGGACCCACAATGCACTATGGTCTTCCAAGCAGCTTTTCATAACGTGCATGTCATTTTGATAAACTGTCTGCTGTGACGAATTTGCAGTTGTGCAAACTCAAAATGTGAGAGAGTTCATTCAGTTTGGCAAACACTTGCTAGTGTGTTTGCTTGGTTGCCTCATAAAAAAAGTGCACATAACCTAAAGCTGTGGGTTGAGGAGATTGAGCCAGGGAGATAGCTTAGCTTAGCACAAAGACTAGATACAGGGGGGAACGGCTAGCCAGGCTCTGTGTAATGATCCCATTGGTTTATACTCTGGGGTTTGTGTGAATGAAACAAATAAGATACAATGTGCTAATCAGCAGTAGGCATTGGGACAAATGTGAGAGCAGCATTATCAAGATAAGATGGACCACAAGGAGCTGTGCGTCTGGACAGGCTTCATTCACTGGACAGTGGCATGATTCTGAACAAACACTGTTAATTAGTGTAGGAATTGGCTTTAATGGTTCGGGGAATTTGTCTGATGAAACCAGGCTAGCTGTTTCCCCCTGCTTACAGATTTTATGCAGGGCTAAGCTAATATCTGTCTGCTACTCTCTATTTACCTGGCAGATAAAACAGTGGTTTCAATCTACTTGTTAAATTCAGGGTATGAGAGCAAAAACTTTTCCTTTAAACAGGCATTTGATGGCAAAAACTATATAAAGAGCTCATCAAGTTAAGTGACTGATAAATTGCACTTTAAAGTGGTATTTTACTTATTTTACTGCACTTTTTAATTCCTCATTACTGTCTGTGCATACTGCTCAGAACAATGTAGCCCTGACCCTGAGAGTCTGAGGGCTTTGTGGTGTCCACTGCACTGTACAACCACGCACAGACTGTTTTCGCCAGGTATCACCCTGCACAGCTGTTGCACAGTATATCCAGAAGGTCTGCGTGTATCAGCTTCACTCTGCTGCAGGAGACAGACAGCAAACATGACTGGCAGTTTCTGTCACATAGTGTGTAGGCATTAACAGATTTAATGGCTAAGCTGGCTTTTCCCTCAGTCAGCTCCCGGTGCAAGGCTCAGAGGAAAGCTGTGTGACAGCCACACAGCCCTGTGCAGCATCAGGCATTGAGGAGGTCAGAGCGCAGCTGCCACCTTCACAGATCCGACTCTCTGTCATCACGTCCCACGTCAAGAAAGCGTTTACATTTGCACAACACCTGCTGCTTTGGAAAGCTTACTCTGTCTGTCGTTAGGCTGAATCAAGCAGCAACGTGTTTTCATGCATGCAACATCAAATTATACTTTGTTTCAGTCACTGACAGTTAACTTAAAAACTACTACTCATGACATCAACAAGCAGCAACTTCTCTTTGAACAGAATTCCTGACCTACTTACAGTTGGATTACGGAATACAACTGCAAAAAAAAGTCATTTGCACACAATAAGGTTAGGCTACAGAGGAATTTAACAATTTAAAGAATTAAAATTAGTGCGTTCACTTTAAGAAATTGTTTATTTAATGCTTTTTGGTTTATAAACAAAGATGATAAGCATGAATCTTGAGAGAATGTGTAGTTAAGCCTTTGCAGGGGCAACATATTTGTTAAAACTGTTAAAAGACTTACTGTAAGTATCATTTTTTTGTTTTATTTTGTGAAGATGTAGCCAAAAACTGAAACATTACAAAACAACAAAAATCTCCTTAAGATCTTGTCTCTGCTTATATGAAGCAAAGCCTGAATAAAAATGTGATTTCAGGCCTACATGAGGACAAACAGAGATCATAACAACAACAGTTCTTCAGTTTTCTCAGGCTTTGCCATGGTGTCTTCTCCTCCTCCAGCTCTTTGTTGTGAAACTTTAGACGTCCCTTCACCGAAAGGGAAACTCCCTGAACCCCTATCCACCTGCAGCTCTCTTTATTCAACATTATACTCTCCATTCATCCTACTTCTTTGGCTGACTAACAACCGCCTCCCCTTCTCATCTGAACACGACACTATGCATCCATCTCTCCTTTCCCAGCCGGATCAATAATTCAATCAGGTGCTCGCCTCGTCGTTCATGTCTCCTCTTTCTTTCTCCTTCTCCGTCTTCTCTCCTTGTTCCATTCTGGTTTTACCGTTTCTCTCTTCAGCTTTTTTCTTTTATGCCATCTTCTTGATTTGCTGTTGCTAATTTATAGTGTTTGTTTGGGGCTTTCTTGACAGAAATGCATTGCTATTTGAGACACTGTATGCCTTTCTTATGCTGAAACCCCTTATTTGACATGAAAAAGGTTGCATGTCATAATATGAGACCGCTAAAGATCAAACTCCCAGTGATGCAAATTGTGTTCTAGTTTAATTTGGGTGTCAAATAGATATTTAAAAATGATAATAATAATAATTATAATTATAAACTTGATGATACCAATGAAAACGATTGACTTTTTATCACTTTCAAATGCCAAAGGCATGATTCCAACTTTCATGTGGAGTTAAAACAAGCATAATACCTCTGCCAACATTTTATATTACACTTACAATAAATTGTTGTCCACTGGAAGCAAGCGACAGCAGCTGGGGTTATTTTAGGACAAATTAACACCTCCCTCACTCTCACCTCCTTTTCCCCACTGCATTGCAGTGATAAGCTATGAGACTCCAAGTGCAAGCGAGACCGATAAAGGACAAGAGAAGGGAGCATAAGCCAAAAAAAGTTAGTTAAATGATAGATAGCGGGTAATGTTAAGAAGTAAAAGACCACAGGTAAAAATATTTTAAAAAAAAAAAGAATGACCGGGGGCATTATGAGGCTTTGGATGCTGCAGGGAAAAACTTTATCTCTGTGCCTCATTCCTCTCTTGTTATGTAACTATCCTTGTTGCAGTGCACTGTCTGTCTCTCTGCTGAAGTCCTGGCTGGGCTAAGGTGAGAGGTAAACTTCTTACCCCAGCACTTTTCAAATCATCTCCAGTCAGGGGAAACACCCGCGGGGATGAATTGCAGCAAGGCAGAGCTTAGCTTGGCAGGGTTAAAATCTGACTCTGCAGAGGCAACTCTGACCGTGCAGAGCTGCAGACAGAGAAAAGCTTGACTTACAGGAGTGCAGTGACAGTACAGCTGAAGGAGACAACGCAGACAGTGCAAATGTGGTGGCTGATAACACAAGGACTGCTGCGTTTTTACTTAGAGGTCAACATCAGCTGAGTTTTGAAATTTTGCATCTTAAAAGTTGAATTTAAAAAAGTGAAACACGAGATGACTGACTGGTGCCTTCATGTGGCTGACACTGAAACGCTGAACGCATGGGTCAGACTTTGTTGAAGAAATAAATAGAAAAGAATGAGTGTGCCCTGCTGTGAAATGGATGCCGTTATCCTCGCATAGCAACAGCCACTGTGGAGACAGAGCTATTGTTATGACCCAACAACAGCCTGACACTGCTTATGCAAGAAGGACAAAATCACATGTAGACACAAATGCATCTATATAGTCACATTTTGTCCTGTTACGCACAGATACACACAGTCACCTGGCATCAGGGGTCTGGTACATCACACCACAAACACACACACAAACACACACACACACATAGATAGAGCTGAATGGAGCGTGATCGCTGAGTGAGCTATTCTGGACCCCCTGCGCCCTCGTCGCTCTCCTCTCAGCTGCCTCACAGGGGCTGTACTATTATGGGATGGTCAGGGGGTTGCCATGGACGCATATCTATTCTTTGCTGTTCAGTCATCCGCATCCACCCTTATCAGTCCCATCGTGCAGTGGGGCACAAAATCCAAGCAGTGACATGCACTGTGTGAACTGCGCTCACTCTGTCTCTATGTGACAGCTGTGAGTGAAGCTGTCGTAATGGAGATTTAAAGCAAATCCAACTGTTGACAGTGTGGATTCTATTTTTGCATGTAGAAAATAGCCCTGACAGGATAAACATACTGTACATTGAAATATGGGTTAGAGCTTATATTTTAATGTATGGATGGACTGCACATTTGCAATGCATGCTAGTATTTTAGTCAACCAGGTCCTCATACCTAAATGACAGAATAGGTGAAGGACACAAATGACCTTTCTTCAGAAAAATATATATGACCTTCTCTACAGAACGACACTTTTGACCTTTCTCCAGAAAAACATATATTACCTTTTTCCAGAACAACATATTTGACCTTTCTCCAGAACAACATATATGGATGTATTCCAAAACAACATACATGAGCTTTCTCCAGAAAATAATATATGACCTATCTCTTGAAAAACATACTTGAAGTTTCTCCAGAACATTATGTATGACCTTTCTCACATATATGACCTTTCTCCAGACATCCAGGACATATGACATACTGCCCATAGAATCTATGATCTCGAACCTAAAATGCTATATACAATATGAAAAATGATCGATGAAGGTTGATTTTCTCTCTCTTTCTGTTGCTTTAGGTAACAGTTGCCCCTACATATCTGATGACCTGAATGAGGACACCATCAGTGTTCTGGTTCGCCTCATTACTGAGAAGAAAGGTAGGTACTGAGCAACAGTGACATCACGTATGAGCTGGTGGTAAAAGCCATTTCATCTCTTGTGGCTTTAGAGGGGGACACAGAGTCATGAGTGTACGTCAGAGACACGTCTGCACGGCTGGAAACTTATGCCGTCAGCTACTAAACTTCATCCTAGATGGTTAATGGGGAAACTGAGGGAAACTTAACCTTCACTAGCTACTTTTTCTCTACAAATACAGCAAAAAGTGAAAAGAGACATCGGATGTGGCCTAATTTTTTACACTGGAGGTGTAATAATCACTGTGTGATAGTTTCAACAATGCCAACAACACAATAAAGCTGTCCATAGCAGTGATGCATTTTTCCAGCAGAGTTAGCCATGTCCATATTTTGGGGAACAAGTGGAGAACAAGCCTTGAATCCTTCTGTACAATGATCTAATTACTCACCAATAAGCACATAAAAAAAAGTTATTTATAAATTTCTAATATGATCTAAGACCACATCCCTGCATACAGCACAAATTTAAATCTGATTTACAGTATTAACTGGAAAGAAACAGCTCTAATGTCAGCATCATTCATTTAGTCTCATCTGAATGTTTGTGTATGTTACAGAAAATGCTGCTGCACTAGAGGAACTACTGCTGGAGTACGAGAGCAAACAGATGGCCATGAGCAAAGGCTCGTCAATCAAGTATGAGACTGCACGCATGCACAAATCATATCCTCATTCTTTGGGTGAAGTTAAACAGGAGACAAAGAAGGTTTAGGAGAAAGCGAGGCAGCAAAGATTGGAACTTTGAAGGAGGAACTTTGCTAAAAGTTAAAGAAAGTCGCTCTTCAGAAATGAAAGCAGGAAGTTCTCCAAACATTTCCGCTCTACCAATCGAAG
>JAQFJB010000023.1:12667780-12679129 GCA_029874875.1 Naso minor
CTCACACACACACACACACACACACACACACACACACACACACACACACACACACACACACACACTCACACGATTGATTTTTATTTTAATGTCGAAATGTTTCATTGAGGTTCCTCCAAATGTCAAACTGTTTTTCTATTTTAACATTTTATTTTGTTGTATTTATCTCACACCAGTTAAAGGTTAAAAAAATACAATTTAAATCTTACTACAAATGCTGTTTTATTTATTAGAATGACCACTTTTAAACCTTCTCATTAATGTGGATGATATATGAATCACAGCAGGGAGATAGTTGACTGGTTACCGTGACCAGAGAACACAGAGAAATGTTTTTTTTTGCAAACATTAGATATCCTGCCACTGATGACCTGAAGAAGAGGATTGCATGCCATTATCTAATCTTCCTGCTGACCTAGTAAGGCAGTCATGGCTGGAAATCACAGCTGATATCTCTTTCCAATAAGTAAAGTGTTGGCCTAGACTCAAGGTTGTTAAAACACAGATCTTGAAGAAAAACAAACGCTTGCTAGGAGGAAAATAAAAAAAACTTTAACAATGGCAACTTTTTCACTGTTTATACATGTCATTAAAAGTGATCGAGGGCAGGAAAGGATTAATGAGTGATAAACGCTGACAATGATGAATGAAGCACCAGTTTCAAGAAGCAGAGTGTTGTGATAAAAAATGATTTGACATGTTATAATTCCTTTGTCCTGAGAGCAAGACTGTCTGACCCACAGAGTCATCTGTGTGATAAACAACATGCCAGAGTCCATTCACCAGAAATAACACATACGTAGATTACAGTAACAGCACACACACACACACACACACACACCAGTGAACAGATGTCCACATGAAACGCTTCACTCTGAAACCAAAAGACGTAGAGAAATAAATAATATCTTGAACTGCAAAATAAATTATTGATCAATAGCGTGTGCAGCAAACATGTCACAGCTGTCTACATTACACACATTAGCTGACATTTCTTCAGTATATTACTGTGGATGCACCTATAAGGCACAATTAAAATTTACAGTAACTGAAGTGACTATTTATTACACATTTGACACAGGAGATGTGAGCCCAGTCAGACGCCTGTCTTTTGGTCTCTACACACACTGCAGCGTTTTTGCCAGGCAGGCACAAAGATGTCTATATATGGAGTGAGAAGTGCAGAGGAAAATAATGATGTAAACTTTTAGTCTCTCAGTCTCTCTTTTTCTTGGCAAACTGGCATTTTAGTTTTACCTTCGCAGATCATTGTCACTTTAACAGTCAAACTTTCTTAGAGGCTGAGGTGAAGTCAAACACCCCTAGTGGAGCCGCTCAGATTTGTAGGTGAAACAGAACTCAAAACGCATTTACATACACATTCATCATTTGTTTTTACCACCAAATTCAACAGGACATTGTAGCAATAACACTTTTGTCGCCGAAGTCTGACCACATATGTTTTCTAAAGGTTTTTACATCGATAAGGACAGTTCTGGAGCACATGTGTGTCCAACACCAACACACAGTTTCAATGCAGGAAGGTCTGTGGTAAGAGCAGGTGGACAGATGTGCTGTGCACTTAACATTCATGCTGGAATCTTTGCTCCAAAGACCAATTATTCAAGTATTACACAGTTGTAATGAACAGACATTATGTAGAAAAATAACTAAAAACTGTTGATGAAAAAAGCAGCGGAAGATAAGGAATGTACTACAGGGTTTTGCATGATTGGAAATACACGGTGGTCTTGACATCCACTTCTGTAAAATAATACTGACTGACTTGCTGACAACTAAACTTCATCCTACTGTACATGTAATAACAATGAGAGTTCTTTTGAAGTGAACTCTCCTCAGGGTTAACTCACTGCTGGAGAAAGACAGGAAGATTTGCAACAGCTCACTTACAGTTTACATGTGTGTAAGAGAATATAACAAAGATAGACACACAGTCTGAGAGTCAGCGTGCCTTGATAGCACAGCTGCATTTGTGTGTCTGTGTTTGTCTTGTCTTTTCCTGTAAAGAATGACTCACTGACTCAGTCATTTAGCCATTTTAAAGATCAGCACATTTTACAAGCTGAGCTCTGCCGAAAACATTTTTTAGCTCATATGTGCAACTGGTCTGATCTTGTCTTCACAGATCTGAACTTTGTAGACTTAAAAAAAAGAGTTTTTAAAAAAGTGGAAAATGAAAAATTGGACAAAAAAATTAACAAACAGCACCAAATGCTTGTTTAGGACTTGTCATCGTATTTGAACTTGCAATTAAAGATACAATATGTCACATGAATTTGTCTAAAAATGACTTATTCTTTGTTATATAGTATGTAATGGTGATGGTTTGCTTCATTTTGTTGCTGGTGGCTAACTTCCGGGGCAACAGCAGTCAAAGAGGAAGGAAGTTTGGCAAACAGGTCTTAATTTAATGAAACTAATAAATAACCTCGCCTGTTAACATGTCAAACTATGTCAGTCAGATTTTTTTTTTTTTTTTAATCTCACATAGTGGCTGTTTATCAATGAAATAAACAAATCCCATGACCCCATAATGTGAATATAATCAAGCAACGTTTTTTTTTTGTTTTGATCGTTGTGACAGAGAGACCTCTAGTGGCAGAAATTACATATTGTGTCTTTAAGTACTGATTCTGATCCAGCAAGAAAGTGTCCTGAGATGCCACATGAGCTAAGCTTAAATTTGTTTTTACTGTTGTGTTCTTTGTTCTGAAATGACCTTAGGCCAAAAAATGAGAAAAGCATAGATTTCTCAACATGTTGTCATGTTAATCCATTAGAACTGTGAAGAGTCATGAAGTTGCATAACATGATAAAGTGCTCATCGATTTATTTAATCCTGGGAACGTCTGGCTGTTTGTATCTGAGAGTGCAGAGTGATGAAGTGTCGAACAGTGAGCCAGCCAGCTGGGAGTCACTCTCTGATCTGAGAGGTGGCTGGGCAATAATGAGACACAGATGGTGGTGGTATGCCTGCACACACACACACACACACACACACACACACACACACACACACACACACACATTGCTCTTCCCTAAATCTACATTATGCTCAATAAACTTTGACATTTTATCACATTATGAAAAAAAGTTCATTTAATATCTGTTTTTAAAGATTGTAAATATCATTTATGTAAAAGTAAATGTGATTTACATTTTCATGTCACTGTCAAAATAAAACACAAGTAAAATCAACAATAATATTAAACGAAAATTGAACTTTGACTTCTCACCATTAGCAGAGATCGCCCCTATCTTCTACAAATGTTGTGAAAATTCAACCATGTGTATACTTTAGTAGATCTCAGACTGCATTTCTAAACCCCATTCACTGTCATTCTTGTTCAAACAAGGTATAGAAACACTATAGGACATGTGAAAGTTGCTAGGTGTAGGTAATTCACCCTTCTAAAAAGAATGCCTGCATTTCTTTGGTAAAAAATTGCAGAGCAAGAGACAGCAGGGTAGTCGTGACAAATTACGCCTGGAAAAATAGTTCCTTAGTGTTGCTTTCCTAACTCAAATATGAGCCTGCAAAAGGAATTTGACACACACGTTCTTTTTTTTACTAACGTCAAACATTTTAAGGTACATTCTGTGAGGTTTATTGAATATGAACAAAATGTCCTACTGGTACGGTCCTTAATGTTGACACTCCATCTGCTACAATATTTGCACCTGCTTTATTAAAGGCAGAGTCAGTAGCATTTGTTTGTTGCTGTTTTTAAACACAACATTCAAATTGGGCCCCTCCTCCCGGCTCAACACACCAGAAGCATCATAACTCAGTGTGTACTATGTGCACTGTTATATTGCTAATCTAACGTTATACAGCAAGTTACGTAGAATATTAAGTTGGTTTGATGGAGAAGGAGATAATTTAGCGAGCTAACAAGCTAAGCGCTGGTGTTTGGTAGCTACATGTCCAACACAAAGCAGACCAACTCCGTGATGCTCTTCCCAGCCTCTCCTTTAGTGCTCCAAAGCTGCTGAAAGACAAACCAAGACTCATTCTCACTCTGGAACAAGTTTCATCTGCTTGCCGTTTCACCTCACTAGGGCTACATTTCCTTTTCGTCACACTACATCCGCATCTATAACTTCCTCCAGTCTGAATATCGTCCAGTTGCTGCAGTCCGCGGTGCTCTCAACCTCACCTGTGTGCTGTCATTGGCTGGGTGGAAACACACCCCCTCCCCTCCCAGAAACGTCCCGAAGAAACCAGCATATCAAAATGCAGGCAGAGGGCGGTGTGTCTCCATACACAGTCATCACCACCACACATATACAGAGGCCCAGAAGTGATGATTGAGCAACATTACATTTGTATACGTCTTTGTATACGTCTATATTTTATTTTTTACTGAAATTCTACTGACTCCACCTTGCAATAACTAATTTTTAGGCCGGCGGGAGGTTGAAGTATAACACTGACATACTGACACAGAATTAATATTTTAGGTTAATGCAGCAAATTTGTTACCAAACAGTTGCCTATCAAGCAGACACAGAGCATTGGCCTTCATTCGGAGACACTTTTCCCATTGTAAGTATGAATCCTTAGCAGCTAAATGCTCCACTATCTTCATCAGCTACTTGCTGTTATTAACTGTGTCTTTCCGCTGTTTTTAGAGCTTATTTGCTAAAAGCAGCTGCCTGCTGCAGCCAAAAAGCCACGATGACAGTAGCCACACAGTAGTGAAAGTGAACCAAGACATTAACGCTGCAAATCAAAACATTTAAATGAGAGATGTTGGAGCACTGCAGACGACGATAAACCTGTCTGCGCTGTCAATATGAACAACCCCTTTCAGAAGTGGGTATCCAGTGTTGACACAAACATAGAGGTTTTGGCTGATTTGATAAATTGGGAGAAAAAATAATATGCTGCTTCAAATACCTGAGGCAATGTAATAAGATACAAATGCCTGCGAGTTCTGTTTTTCAATATAAGATTTGGATTTGTGCCTGGAGAATCCATTGGTCTCCACTTCCAGCGCACGTCCTGATTCATCTGACCACACAGAAACACACACACACACACACACACACACACACACACACACACCAGTGTGAGTGAGTCCGTCTGCTAGAGACAGAGAGGTGGTCTGGGAATGCTGAAGAGGGGGAGAGCCTGGAGGAGGCAGGAGAGGAGGTGGAAAGTTGCAACTTTAGGGTAATATGGACCGCATGCTATGGTAAGGAATGCATGTGTCTTTGTAGGAGAGTCACAGGGCAAATGAAAAGAGGAGAGGAGGAGTGAGGAGGAGGAGAAAAGGAGCAAGGAGGGAGGGATCTGAGTGAAGGCTGCAGCGTGGCTCTGTGTCTGAATGAAAGAACCTCTCTCTCCCTCTGCTTCCTGCTGTCTGTATGTACGGCTTCTGTCTGCTGCAGCAAACGAGCACATGTCCAGAACAAACACAACGAGACTTTCCATGTGTCGCTGAGCTGGAAGTAAATATTTTGCAGAATGGTGCAACTTTAAATTTTTAAATGTTTTTTAATTTCCACTCCTTGCCTAAGAAGCTGGATTACTTCTTAGCAACAGGACTTTTTTTTGGATGATTGCTCTGCAACCAGTATTGAACTTATTTTGGTAACTGTAAGAAAACTTGAAGATTTAAAACGCTCTTCTCTTTCAAAACTTTTTGTTTTGATCTGCAGGCATTTTTGCAGGATTTTTGCAACCTGACTAATAAGAACTGAACTTTCTCCACACCAACAGGACTTTGGGAGTTTGGAGGTTGTCAGCTCCACATACCAACTGGACATCTTCACACCAACAAAGAATTCACCACATCTTGACCTTATCACATCCTATTTACACACACGTCAATCCTGTGTGCTTTGTAGGTCTCTCTGCCAACTTGCAGGCAGGTGTGATGCTGGGTCAGTGTGTTTGATGCACACACACATGGTTGCCTGAAAGTGCAGAGACCAGATGAGGACATCCAATTCTCTAAACTTCCTCATGAAAGCTGACTCTCAGTCGCACACCGCTGCTTGACAGATGCTGCTGGCAAAGTAATATGCACATTGTTTACAAAAAGTTCTCTCACACATTGTAGTGAAATATCACACACAAGCTGCTTTGATTTACTGCGTTACTTGATCAAGAGTCAAACTATCCTAAACTGAAAGACAGCATCTTCAGCGCTATGACCCCACAGACCTGTAACTTGCAGCATGCCTTTCTCCATCACCTCCTTCTCCTCGTTCTGCTGTTGCTCCTCCAGACCTGGTGGGGGAGCTGTCACCCCCAGTGTTTGGACTACAAGCCTCCGTTTGAGCCCCAGCAGCCATTGCTTTTCTGTAAGGAGTATTCTAAATTTGGATGCTGTGATCTGGACCAAGATGAAGTGATATCGATGCGATTTTACGCCATCATGGGCAACTTTGACCATTCAGGTTACATGACTTGTGCCAAGTACATTCGCAGCATCCTCTGCCAGGTAAGAGAAATATGTCATTATAATATCACCTGCTAAAACCTTCTCTTCTCCCTTTGCATCCAGATGTTACATTTTTTATTAACTGCATTGGATTATTTTAGTCTCCAAGATTTTCTAAAGCAAAATGGACATGTGACATTACCATAGCACTGGAAACAAACACGTCTTTGGTAAAATAAAGACATGAGACAGTCTTTCTCACTGTGGAATCCACATAAATAAATCTGTTGTGGTGACTGTGAAGTCCCAGAGTTTGTGAACCTAAATATGGCTCTGATGCAAAGTGGAAATTTGTCTGACTGTAGATGTTTGCAGTCTCCAACTTGGAAGTCTGGTTTTGGTGTCCAGCATCTTACACCAAGACATCCTGAGGATGAGCACAGTGTGCATATTTTGATCAGTTTATTTAAACTCAAGAGCATCTATTCTTTTGGTTTCTTTTGTCTAGTAATAATACAGCCATTTATTACATTTGGTGGACACCAAATAACCACACCAAGCCCATCTGAAAATACTATCTCAATCCAAAGGAAACTGTGGTGAAATTCGTCGGTGAAGTGAATCAGCCAACAAAGCATGTGGTTTATTGGCTATATGGGAATGTTGACATCCGCCAGACTGCTTAGTCATGCTTGAAGAGCTAAACCGCAGCCTTTACTCATGCTCATGTATTTTTAATGGGTTAGCTTGTAATTACACTTTATGGAACCAAACAAGCCAAATAATAGAGTGCAATAAAGGAAACTTTAAACTCTGGTTTAGAATAAAGAACATGAAGTTGAAGGGAACATGACAACAAATCCTTTGAGTGAAAACTTTAAAGGTAAACTTTTAACATAGTGGCTTGTATGCATGGGTGGGTATTCACACATGACAAATAACACACATGAGTTCAAGTTGTTTTTTCTCCTTTTTGGGCCTGTTTACCCAAGTGGTATAAGGCCAAAATACACATGAGCTGATAGATTCACTGGTGGGTGAAATAACACCCTATGGTGCTCCAACCAGCAGCAGTTTCTCCAAAACGTCAGCTAGCTGTTAATGTTGCTAAATAGCAACTTGTTACTTCAGTCACAGTTAAAGCTGCGTGTTTATCAGGAAGCTAAGTGAATCACTTAGAGCAGCTGGAGAACATCAGCGGCAAAACCAGAAAACCAGAATGCCTTTTTTTTTCCCCCCTAGAAAATGGGATCCATTTTTACCAAAATTGGTGATAGCTGTTGGTGTGTGGTCCTTTACGGAATGCCGTAAAGGATCCTGCCTGCTCACCCAAGTTGTATAGTGCAGATACCAGTCAACGTGACATAGAAATGAATTTGAATTAGTTATTTTAAGGTTAAATAGTTACATAATACTGTTTTCATGAGCATTCACTGTTACGTTCTTTTCTGAGCTTGCTAATCTAAGATTACAGCACCAAGATCCCACCTCTCCTCCACGGAATGAGCCTTGAAACCAGAGCCACATACTGATTACATAATTAGGTGGTGACTTTGCTTTGCGCAGATTGTGAGTGTAAATGAATCGTAGATGTAGCTGAAATTCAGCCTGGTTTAGATAAAATCTTTATTTTGCAGAGGCCAAGATAAACAGGCCGTCCAATGGCCAACTTTTATCTTTAATGTCAACACCAAAACAATGAAAAAACAAATGTCATATGCTATGTTAAGGCTGTGACAAATCGTCTGACTCCTAAAATATAGGTTTTATCATTGTAGTAATTACAGCCCTCCGTGGTTCTTTCCAAGCAGCACAGGCTGTGTTATGAGTGTAGTGCCAGCGCACGTACAACAGAACAGTTGGTCTGAGTCAGATACAGCTATGTAGAGTTCAAAACAATATACATAAAAAGCATTGCATGCATTGCTATTTTGGTAAACAAGCTTTTGGAGAAACTGTTCAATGAAACTGGTATTTTGCAGGAATTTGTGAGTGTGCATGTTTATCTTACAAGTCATCTTAAAAGTAAACAAAACTATTTCTGTGTCAAATAATCCCAAGTTTTAGTATTTCAGTGTGTAGAGTGAGCGGACAACAGCACAGACCTGCATGGTTGTTTGTCCAAGTATGATTGGATGCAAAAGGTGGTGATCACCCACTTTCAGGGTACTTAGGCTGAGCAAACTCCCCACAGTGAGGCCCCTCTGTTCCAGCTGCACTGCAGGAGCTTCTGGCACTCAGATCAAGGAGACAGTGCAGAGAGAGACAGACAGATAAAGGGGGAGACAGACAGGAGAGAAAAGGAGTGAGTGTGTGTGTCTGTTAAGGAGACAGAAGGGAGACTGTTATCCTCCCATAACTTAACTGACCAAATAAACAACCATTTCCTCCTCTCGCCAGGGGTTCAGGATATATCAGGTTCCTGCGAGAGATGAGGAACGTAGATAAAGATGTAATGAAGCACAGATGAAGCAGAAAAACAATAATAAACCCCATAAAAACAGACAAATATAAGGGATCTTCAGTTAAAAACTTTAATAGTTTAGTACATCTGTATTCAAATAATTTTTTAGTGTGTGTGTGTGTGAGCAGGATCAGCAGAAAACAGATTTGTTTCCCCTGTTGCATTTTTAATTAGCTGGGGTAAGCAAGATCTGGGAATCAAGCTAGCTGTAGCATGAGACTCCTAAAGAAACAACTCTGCAGCACCCTCCCGCCCTGTTTTTGCTCCGGCTCACGTTTTATTTTGTTTGTTGTCGCTGTCTCTTTGAAGGCCAGTTTACACTAAAATTTCACAATGCGATGAAATGGTTCCAGAGAAAGTTGCAGCCATGTAAACTGGTCCGGATCAGCTCGATTCAAGCCGGCCAGTGGTGTCACCTGCAACTCAGCTAAGATCGTAAAGCACGTCAGTTGTTTCAACACTTAATAAGCTTGCAGCGACGCAACTTGTTGCCAAGAAACGCAGCCAATAGGAACATGTGCTCTCTGAAATGACCATGGTTGTCCGAAAAGAGCCCGTAACAGTCTGAATACAAAGCCACGGAGAGATGCAGAAGCCTAGTGTCCTTTCAGATCACCTGAATTACAATATGCTGAAAGATTATTATGGAATTTTTACCTGAGGAGACCAAAAATAAAATGGCTACCCCAGCTTTAAGAAGTGTTACATCATGTTTTTGACCGTTCAGGGGCAGAAGAAAGTTGGAGATGTTCAGTTTTACAAACAGCATATGAATGCTCCATTCTGCAACAAATCACAAACACACAGGCATGATGCAGGCAACAATGTGCTGGTTTTAATCTACTCCTCTGCTGACCTCAGTCACATCTCCAGCTAAGATTTACTCGAGTTGGATCAGGCCAACCTTATAGAAAAGCTGAGTCACCCCCGCCCCTCTCTTTCTTTTCTTCTCTCTCTGTCTGGTGGTCCAGATTCACACATTCACCAGCCATCTGTTTGCCATGAGTCTTCTCTCTCATAAATATACTAAAACACCCTCATGATGACCTTTCAATGCAGAATGGGGAGTCAGAAAGACAGACATAAGACCGAAAAAAGGGTTTTATTTTTCCTATTAAAGTCTGAACTTCAGTCTTAACTGTGCAGTGTAAACGCTAAATTATAGTAGTTTAAAGCGGCTGCATTGTCGGGGAACAGCTGTTAGTAGTTACATGCATTTAGCCAACCCTATGATAGTAAGTACCAAAATAAGACTGTCTCAGGACAAAGGCTGGTTCTTCAGTTTCAGTGGGTCCAACAGGAGAAGTAAAGACACAGCACCAGTGATGACTGAGCAGTAGTGTTGTGCAGGGTATACTGGGGTATACAGAGTATGCCCACATCTTTTCAGCCTGCATTCTGTGTACCCACTTCTAAATCCCCTCTGATCCTATCAGTTGTCAGTTATTCCAGAAGACTGTTTACGAAAGCAACTACTGTCCCATGGACTACGTGCAAGGTTTTTCATGTACGGATGGACTAAGGAATACAGAATAGTTCACTCAAAATGCATATTTATGTAGCTATCTCACCCTATAGTCTGACTGTGGGCCTGTGTGAATGCAAAATCTGCACCTCTGTTGTGGCTAATGTTAATTTCATAATAATATGATATATATAATGATCCTCCTTATTCCCTGAGTCAAGCAGCAGAAGTTAATTGACAAGTAACTGTCCCGTTTTTGGATAAAATAAATTTGCAAGAGTAGTCTTATACGCTTCTGTTTATAACACCTCACTGTTTAAAAAGAATGCTTATTTGCTGGGCAGGCCTCCTAAAACAAAATTGAGGGCATAAATTAAGCGTATACCCGCTTCTCCAGGCGTCACTACACCACTGTTACTGGGTAATGAAGACTCTGTGCTGTACATTTTCAGTGAACCTTATAACAGTTTAGACAGAATGGATAATGAATGAATGTTAGTGAGTGTAATCGTATCAGAAATGATGGAATTTATCATCAAGTATACAGAAAAAACTGCACATGTAAACATGCAAACACATTAAAGGCACATAATTACTGAAGAAACACAAACTTGCAGCAACAACTGCATGCACAAGCACAGACTTACAGACACTTAGCTTACTTCCTTTTTTGTATTCATTATTGATAACATGTCGCAGCTAATGGAGATTTCGGAATTTGACAAGCAAAAAAAGTAAAAGTGGAAATTATTTATAAGATCGAGGTACGAGCACATGCACAAAGTGTTAAATGCGGTTTTGCTTGTGTAGCTGCAAAAAGAAAGTTTGGTTTCTTTTGTGCTCGCACGTTTTTGTTAATGTGTGCGCTTAGACATGCTGTCCTTACAGCAGGTGACAGCATGAAAATATACAAGAAATATATCTTTTGTCCACACAGACTTTTTTTTTTTTTTTTTTTAAATTTATTTAACACAAAAAATTAAAAATATATAAAAAAGTGCCGC
>JAQFJB010000023.1:12768502-12785292 GCA_029874875.1 Naso minor
AGTATAAGTTGATATTACTTCCAACCATGTAGTGAATAGTTTGTAAAATAGTTTGTAGAAATCTTCAACCGGGCTCCAGACCCCTCCATCAGGTCACAACAAAACTTTTTATTTATTTTCCTCACTTTTCTGTTGGTGGGGACATTTACATCTTAAGGCTTTTAAAAACTCTTAAATATTTTAATGTACCAATCTGAGAATTCTCTATGTTGCCCTTTACCATTTTATTGGGATCAGAAGGTAACATTGCCTCATGTGAAGGGGTCAAAAAGATTGTAAAGAGACTAGAATTTTTTTAAAAATTCCAAAAATCCGGGATGAAAATTTTGGTTGATTGTCTTCACTCAACAGTAGCACTAACAAAGGACCCATAGGAGTATCTAATATTTCCCAGGGGAAAAAAGACAAAATGACAAAAGTACAATATTTGTTGTATACCAGAAAAAAACTTTTTAAGATTTTCTTTACCCTTAATGCTCTCATGACTGCTCAGATTTACTCTAGGACCTCTTGGTGGGTCTCCATTTTCATTCATAATATGACCGTGTGTGTGTCCTTTCAAGCCTCACCAGCTGCGTCCTGCACCAGGAGATGCAGTTGCTGGGAACGCTGCAGAAGATACACCCCTCGCTGACCTTTAGTTTGACCCCTGTGGTGCACTGGTTGAAGTGCTGTGGCGTCAGAACCCTCAGGAGACATTCAGAGAAGGGCTGCTCCGATCCCATCCTCACATAAACACTGACGGAAAGCAGATTTTCATAAACATACAGTTACTAAAAGTCAGAGCCTTTCCAATGGGTTGCACTAATGTCTCTGTTTGTGTTTACCCCTCAAAGTGTCCTGGAATAGGGAGGGGGACTCTGCCGCCACGGTCGAGAGCGTTGGTAATATTCACAATCTCTACGACATCCGTGTTCCAAAGATTCTGCATATCCTGCTTGATCTCGTCCTGAACAGTAGAGGGCAGCACTTTCTCAATCTCCCTCTGCTTGAGGTAGAACTCTGCATGATAGGGCAGCTTCACTTCTGTAGGTGACAGTAACCACTTCCTCCGTCATTACTGCAATTTCCAATCAAACTGCACTCTGAATGCATGATATCATGTCAGCTACAAACCTCCAGAGACAGTGATTATGAGTAAGTGTCTTGCTGTTTCATAGCTCTGTTTGTTGACGGCATAGATCTGTCAGAGAAAGAATGACAGTTGGTCAACATTAGAATAATCACTTTTGACATTTAAACATCCCAAATTCAGATATTATTTCAATATCGTTTTGGGGTTCTAAGTGCTTTTAAAGAGGAATTTTACCTCAGCTAAAATTCTCTCTCATTGTCCATTGACTAAACATGCCTCCCTTTGCATTAATTAACAATCCGACATTTCCCATAATTTCCTAACACTCTGTACTCTGTGTGGTCATTGGTGTATACACTATTTTATTTACAGTACTGTTAAGTTATGTATATCATGCGGAGACAAACTTAGAAAACCAGCTCTGGGACTCTAACATGTTCATTCAGGTCTGAATGACCTGAATTTTAAAGGGCATTTTTAAAACGTGAGCTGAGAATGTTTTCAGTGATTTACAGGCTTACGCAGACTTTCAGTGAGAAAAGACTCACTTTGAGTTAGAATAAAATTACCTTACATGTAATTAGACTGTGTTCTGGTTTCTAATTCTGCTAATTTCTGCTCTATTTATGTGGACAAAGAGTGAAAATGATAAATTTTATAACCTAAAACTGTGATTACAACTAAAGATAAGGGCCTGACAGATATAGGAGTTTTGGGGCCGATGCCAATATTAATATTAGGGAGCAACAAAATTCTCATATCTGATATATCGGCCCATACTGTATATAAAATCCGCTGAATGTAATTATCAAATATTTGTGCCAAACACATGTAAAGGATGCAGCATATCTTACATTTTAACAAACTTTATTCCAAACATCATTGCACTGAACAATGAACACAACACGCATTAGTTACTGAATAACAAGACACTGTCTGCTGGATAAATTATGCAGTTACACCATTTAAAATCACTACTCTGAGCATTTTTTCTGACCTTAAAATACGGTTTTAATATTGGCCCATAACCGAGAACATATATGATATATATGATATATCTGTGATTGGCAAACTTCGCCCGATAATATCGCAAAACCGATACCTCCCTCAAACCCTACTAAATATTTTTTACATTTTTGATGCGCCAGCATCATTTTCCATATATTTTTTGTTTGCTTTACAGTTTACACATTGACAAAATGAGAAGTCAGACATGACACGCTGGATAAAGGGATGATGTTGAAATGTCCTCAATGCATTTAGGGTAAGAGCAGTTAAAAAAGGTGCATATCAAACTAAGAGATGAATGTGAAAAAGCATTAAAAGCTCAGGAGAATATATGTAGTGTTTACAGCTATAATCCATGTTTATATCCAAAATGTGACACGTCATCTGGCTAGAATACATTCTGACACTCCAGATTTTTTATCTCTTCTTCTTCAAAGACGGTTTTTTTTATGTTAGTTCAAAAAGCTGGGGCAAAAACTTAAGCTTTTGTCTTTGTGGTTCTGTCAACAAAACCTGACATTTACCACCCATGTGTCACCCAGCTGCATATTTTGTCGGAGTTGTTTCTGCTGTAGCTGCACTGGATTCTTATTTATATTGGCGCATTATTTACAAGAACAAAAACATGCAAGAATATACACTTAAGAGCAAAGTAAGGGTAGAAGTGCATGAGCAACATGCTGACAGTGTTAAATGTTTCAAGCTTGTGCCGCTACTGTTGTCAATGATGATGTCATACCTCAATCACATAAGTTCCCGCAGATGTTGGCGTGCCGTAAAGGAAGCCGTTGTCATAAGGTCGCCTTTGGAAGAAGCGCAGCCACTCTGGGAGATCTGGGAAATTCTGCTGGTTGCACTTAAAAATCATGGGGTCGTTGTATAAGAGTCCAGCTTTATCATACACAAAGAAAAGACATAAACAGGTAACACATACACGAAAAAGGAAATCTTGTAATTTTGTAAAATAGTGACAAAAGTGTGTATTTATATGACTGAGGCTCTTACGGAAAAGTTTTGACAAAGGTTCAAAGTCATTCTGGAAAATCTCTCTCGACACTTCAAATGTATAAAACCTCCCCATGGGAATGTTGGCTTTTCTGGTTTCTGCATTGGTCCCAAGCCAACTGACAGCACAAACTGTGTGAACATGTGAAAAACAACAGCAAAGGATTTATCTTAATGGTCAAAAAATGTCTAAAAATAACTGTGCATTAAAATATGATTACCAACAGTCCCTAAGTTCAGCTGGTAAGGCCTACAAGTCTTACCAGTTGAATTCAGGACCAAATCTTTACTAAAACAAGCTTTTCTGAGTTGTCATCTTACTTAAAATTGAAGAATTTCAGGAACAAACTTGCCTGTTAAAAAGAAGACGAAGCTCCTGCAGCCTGCCATCTTGTTTTGGCCTTTGATTGACAGAGCCAAGCGGAGAGGGGCTCAGTCACGGCAAAAGACATTTCAGAGCTATTTTTGTCTCGTGCGCCTAAAAACATCCGGATGGCTGTCTGAAATTGTGGAGTCAATCAGGAGCTGCATAAATCCCTCTGGTGATATAAAATAAAATAGAAGCACAGAGTTAGTTATTTTAGAAATGAATTTTCCAAAGTTAAGTGTAATTTTGAGATACTTCACTTAAGTTTTCTCATTTTCTGCCAATTTATCCAACATATTTTTTACATTTCAGAAGGAAATATTGCACTATTGGTTGATTCATTTGAGGACAAAAGTTACTATTTACTTTTTGGACTTAAAATGAATGCAGGGAGCACAGAAAATGATGCAAATGTCTGCAATTTGACTAAAGTATACAGGCCTGTTCCAAGACTTTGGAGGAATGATTTGATTTAAAACTTAACTAAAGCAGTTCTCCTATCAAACTAAACTAATTAATAACTAAATTAACCTTAACTGTACTGATTTAAGTGTTACCTAGTTTTAGTTTGTCTTCTGTGTTATTTCAGTATGTCCAAATCCTATTTAATTATTTTCTAAGTCAGCAGTCACTTTATTAAGGCTTAAAACTTATTTATTTTCAGTTTTGACAGTTCTCCTGTCTGAATGCCTGCTAGAGACAAACATTTTATTTTCTTACTGTTCAGTCACAGACTCAGTGCATTACTTTAGCTGTTCCACACGAATCACACATTGTTAAGGCAAAGCTGGCTAGATGGCACTGCTGCCTTATTTAACAGTGAGATCCGCACTAACAGCACTTCAGTCTTTTCAGGAAATCCCAGCACGTCCTTCAAACTAGACCTTCGACTGCTGAGATAAATTGGCAGTTTTAGTAAAAGGGAAAGTGGATGACAGTTTGGAAAATATATCTCAGTTTTGTGTGGGACTACTGCACGAATGAGTCGGCCTTGCAGATAAATCAGCCCCCGCTAACTTTAGATAAGGACACAGCGCGGGTTCAAAAGCAGTTCTCGGCCAAAAAAAGGGAAATGCTTTGTCTACCTTCAGTGAAACTGGTTAATGTATCTATCAGCACAGATGCAGAATGCAGGAAGCAACAATGTGGCCTGCAAATAACGGATGTGTTATTGGCCAAGCAGGTTTGACGTGCCTGGTGTTCACTGGGTCCTAACGCTAGTCGAGTTCTCTGGCGTCCCACAGCTGTTAAGTGGCCAACCTTTGAATGAGTTTGTCCCTCCAAAATTCTATTCAAAGAATAAAATCTGTTCTCGGATCTGTTTTATTGTGTTTACGTGAAGAATCATGACTTATTTGATTTATTTGATTTTATTTTATTTGGGGTTAGTTAGGCTGGGCCTGTTTGATCCAAATCGAATTTAAATTATATTGTAAATATTTATTGTTTTTAGATTTTTATTATACTCTATTAGAAGTTCATTGTTTGTTTTTGTCTGATTTAAGTATTTAGCCCTTTCAGATTAACAAATTCATAACAAATTATCAAATTCATCGACACCCTGTGTTATGCTCTGTGTGTTCACTTTGTTTCCTTTCATTTGAAAATGCCATCATTTTTAAGCTTGCAAACATTTCCTGTCACTGTTTCAACCATTTGGAATTTTTCCCATTAGCCCAGTTTTAGCCAGGCTATTTTGTTTTTTTTTATCCACTATCTACTACTAAAAAAAGCATGTAAACAATTTAGCTACCTGCTCCAGTTGTTTATGCGTTTTGAGCTAGCTAACATCTTTAAATTGATATGAATCATTAGAACAGCTACAACTAGCTAACGTTAGTTGTTTAGACTGTCCTGCTGGCGTGTTAAGCTTTTTAAAGTGCATTTTTTAAATTTGTAATAACATCTGACGCAAAAATGGAGAATTATTTTAAAACAACGGCTAATTTATAAATGTATTTTCAGGTAGCTAGCAGCCTGGTTTCACGGTGTTTTTCCTGACAGAGCAGTCGGACGACGGGCGCTATGACCCGGCAGCTCTCTCCTCCATGCAGCAGCACTCTGCCGCTGTGAGAGGAGGACCAGAAATCTGCAGCTCACAGAATGAAGAGATCAAAATGATGCTGCCTGTAAAAAGGGATTAAACGTAAGCAATCTGTCGTCAGCTGTGTTAAATCTGTGGCTCATTACTGCTCTACTTCTCTATGCGAGCATTTTTAATGACAATTGTATTTATCTGTGAAGGTTAGGTTTGCATTGTTGTAACTGCACGCGAGCTAATGACAGATGCATCGTGCTCACTTTCTCCGCTGCATTGGACGAGAATTGCAGCGGATGCAAGCAGGCCTTTAATACGATCTGTTGTTTTTGTTTCTCCCCATCTGCCGGTTTAGTCTGAGCGCCACCTCGCAAGGATCGGCTGCTGGTGGATAACGCAGATTTGCCGCCGGGGGTTGAGAAAGGAGACATGCCGTCGCTGAGCATCCGTTGCGACGCTTGACTGATCATGATGAAGACCGAATCCACATCCAAGAGCACCGGCTCTGGCTCTACGCTCAGGAGCCCATCCCCGCACAGAAACGCGTACGAGGCGGGGATGCAGGCCCTGAAGCCCGTCAAAGACAATGCTGCGAACGGGGACCTGCAGGAGGGCCCCCGAGGGCGCAGGTACGGCTCCAATGTGCACCGTATCAAAAACATGTTCCAGCAGATGCAGACCACATCCCCCGCCGATGCAGAGGGAGAGGATGTTGTGAGGAACGCCGACAAGTCGGTGCGCCTCTCCCTCCCCAGAGCCGGGAGTCTGAACGAGAACGTGGACCACAGCGCGCTGCTGAAACTCGGATCCACCGTGTCCGAGCGCGTCAACAAGTTCGACACCAAACCAGAGAACGGGCACCAGCGGGCCTCGTCGCCCAGCTACTCCAAGCTGCAGGAGACACGCCGCATCTTCGAGCAGCAGCAGCAGGAGAGACAGCAGCAGGAGAAGCTGGCCACCACCAGGGTGCTACTGAAGACAGACAAGGCCTCAGGCTTCCAGGACGGCAGGTTGGATGTGGTGGCGCGTTTCAACGGCAGCACAGAGTCTCTGGACAGCCTGGACACCAGCGAGGCTGTGTCCCCTACAGTCAGCCAGCTTAGTGCTGTGTTTGAACGGGCAGCCGAGCTCAGGAACAACCTCCACCGCCTCTCCTCCACCCCACCACTCCCTTCCCGAGGGGTCAATGCCAAAGTGGGTGTTTTGAAGTCCAAAATAATCACAAAGAGGGTTTGTGCCTTTGCAGCAGGCAGCCAGGAAGAAGAGAGAAGCAATCAGAATGGCCAAGAGGAACCTCCAAGGGGTCCAAGGGGGAGGGTGACTCCTCCATCTGAAAGCATTAATGGGGGCCAAAGTGCTAGCCAAGGCGCCCAAACTACTGAACATTTCAGTACTGTAGGAGAGCCAAATGAGCAAAGAGAAAAGACTGTTACAGATGCAGGTGTTGAGGCAAAACTAGAGGTCAAATCTGAGGAGCAGTCGGGAACCAAGGAACCAAGCACAGCCCTGCATGGTGACATCCATATCTCTGTGGAGAATGGAGAAACCACTGCTGAGAAGCAAAACTCTCCAAAAGGTGGTGAGATGTTCAGGCAGGAGGGGGAGATGGTGAAGGATGCCCTGGAGGAGGAAGACAGGACGCTCAGAGACGAACAGTCGGGACGTGACTCTGTGGATATCAGTACCTACAGCGCAGTGGGTGAAGACTTTGGAGGAAGCCAGGTGGACGAGGAAGAAGATGAGGTCGACGATCGCTATGAACCCGAGTCCAGCTGTGTGGAGATTGCTGGGCTGCCTGTGGAGGAGGACCCGCCCCCTTCCAGGAAGATCCGCTTCAGCACGGAGCCCATCAAGGTGAGAAAATGTGGAGGGAAAAGACATGCAGAGTGAATATTTAAAATTTTAGATGGCACGTGAACATATATTCCTCTAGTTGGGCTTTAATTAAATCCTCTTTCTGGTAAGTGTGAGTGTTTTTCCATTCTGTGTGTTGAGACCCTTGTTGAATTTGGCCTCAAAGCTTATCAGCTGTTGTACAATCATACCAAACGCCACTGTCAGCTGTTTTAATGAACTCGCTCAGCTCCTGGCTGTGTCAAAATGATGCTGACATTTTAAATTTACCCTGTTTCAACACAGGGCTTAGCACACTACTAACACCCTCCCTCCATGGTAGCCAGTTGCTAATGGATGGTCCTGCATTCCTACTGTGCAGCTGACATGGGCCCCAAAAGAGATGCAACATAGATACTTATCAGTGATGCAGTGGGAGCTGCTTCTGTAAATAAATGGTGGGGGAGAAGGAACAAAGAAGCCGGGATAATTAGTCCTGTTTTTAGAGAAGTGGATACTCTGCTGAGGCCAGTGCCGTGCCAGCGGACAGTGTACAGGGAGCTGGGTGAGCAATGAAGTGTTTTTGTGTGTGTGAGAAAGAAGGAGGAAGTGAGAAAAGAGACTGTGATCTCCTCTTGGACCAGGGAGATGAAAGGAGAGGAGAGACGAGGAGGAGGAGGCAGTGTTGATTTAAAGTGTCTCTGTGTGTCTGGGGGCGGTGTAATGATCTGGAGAAGAGCATCAGATCCTCTCCAGCACAGTCGCGCTGCTCAGCTCTGCCTTGAGGTCTGAGGCAGGCAGAGACTCTGCCAGCTAAAGTGGGCCCTGACACTGTACATCACACACATTCCCTCACGCAGAAAGCCATTTCAGTGACTAAGGGCTCCTGTCCCGTATCATGACCACTCAAGTTGAAAAGTTGCTCTGGCTTTCTTCTCATGGCTGCACATTGACCCGCAGTGCCTAGTCAGCAGAGCTTTATATCTCACTATTTGAGATTTTAAAGCAATGCGATAAATACGCTTATTTGCTTTCTTGCAAAGAGTGACATGAGAATTTGAAATCACTGTCATGCCATTATGTTAAATAACAACCAACAGATGGTTAGCTTAGCTTAGCTTATTGCAAATGGGAAAAAGAATCTCTTCCTACTTGCACCTCTAAAGTTTAAGGAGTATCTCCTCCAACATTAAACGATTCCTTTAATGTCTAATTTTTTAACTAACAGGATAATATGGCTGATATAACATATTCAAAAAACTTGTTTGGTATTTTAAATTAATGTTGAATTTATTAACACTCACCGGATTTTTTTTTGTTCATGTCTGATTGGTGCGTGGCAATATGTTGTGTTACATTTTTATGATGGTGCTACACTTAAAAAAAGTCAAAATTTTCATTTGGTCATGGAACACAGGGTTGCTGAAAAAATAATAAAATACAAGAAAAAATAAATCCAAGTTTGTAGTCCTTTATACAATACAATACATCAGAATAGGATCCGAATAATAAATCAAAACGCAAATAAAATATATAAATAAACAAATAACACCACAGTGTTTCACCTGGAGTTAGGAAAAATAACAAACACAGCCAATAAAACTCTGATGTACAGCAATTTTTCACGAGCATGCTAATTAATAATACTGGGTTTTTAAGTCCTTGCAGCCTGGATGGAAGCAAACTGTCTCCATCAGGCAGAAAATCCTGTGAATCCCAAGTAAATGATACCTGCACTTCATCATGCAACGCTGATGCAGAATAAAAGACAAACCACACTTCTACCACAGTGTTAAACCTCATGAGATTAGAGAAGGAGAGCAAGAGGAAGTGTTACGTATGATTTCATAAAGAAGTCATAACTCACAGGCTTTGATGAAAAAAAAAAAAAAAAAAAAAAGACAGAATTTGGTTGTGACCCTGCAACCGTCACCAGAGAATAACCCCATACTGAGTCCTTTCACACTGTATCAGTGTGGCCTTTGTTATGGAGATTGATGCAGAATGAGATGCAAGGGTGGGGGGAGTTTGAGGTCAAATGGGAGGGGTGTTATTATGCAGCTCAAATGTCATGCCACTGTATAACTGCCTGTTCTTAAGTCACAATGTCAGCTGGTTTCTCTTCCAAACAGGAAGTGCCCATTTTTAGTGCATTTTTCCCTCCCCAGTGTAACATTCAAGCTTTGGTCACAGTGAAGTCTTGTTGTGGTGATGGCGGTTGGACGTCAGGGCTTGCGTCTTTCTTTGTCCCTGTTTTATACCAAACGCTCATGTCTGTCTGTCTGTCTGTCTGTCTGTCTCCCCAAACTGGCAAAAATAGCAGTTGCTCTTCGGTTAGAGTTCACACAAGACCCTTTGTTTGCTCCTCCTGACACTCTTTCTCGCGCTCCTTCTTTTCTCCCTTTCGCTCTTTGTCACCAGTCTCCTACTGTTAGTAAAAATAGCAGCATTGTTATCGTCACAGACTTGCCTCGCTTTTCAGGGCCGCCTCCTTGTCGAACACAGGAAGCTGCCTCTCATGTCTTATTTACAGTATTCGTTTAGCATGTTTGTTTTGGCTTCAATTTATAATTGGTATAAATACTGTAGAGTTGTGGCATTTGGGGATTTTTAATTATTCATTTTATTGTTGTAGGAAAGTTAAAAAAAAAAGTGTGAGATGCTGTCCACTGGATTTGCACTGTGTTCCGCTCCAAACCAGAAATAATCTGATTTATTTTTCATCCACCACAATCACCTTGCTCGCTCATCACCTGGCTTTCTCTTGCACTTTTAATCCCACTTGTTCCTTCATCATGCTTTACTTTCGTCCTCTTTCCTGCTTAGTTTCCTGTTTAACATTCACTGTTTCAAAGTTTAATAAGATTAATTACTTTTTATTGTCCGCCGTACACTGATTTCTCTCTACAGCACTTTGTCCCTCTACAGGCTCTCTGTCATTTATTGTTCTTTGCACATTTAGCATGAATGAATGTCTCCTTTGTCCCTTTGAAACTTTTGCTCGAGTTTTCTTTGGATAACAGTATCTCTCAGTTGTTTCTCACCTTTGGACAACATAATATGTAATTGCTTTAATAGATCCCCACCCAGGTTTGAACTTTGTCTCAAAGGGGTGTGTGTCTGTGTGTGTGTTTGTCTCTCTGTGTTGTGTGCTCAGGATCAGGTGACTTGGGTAAAGAGAGTTTTGACAGCAGCAGGTCTGTGGTTGATTATTAACAGTTTCATAGAAGTTGGTGGTGATGTTGGGCCTGCATTGAGACCTGCAGCAGTGGCTGGGCCCAGCGGTCGAGGTGACATGAATACAGATATTAACAAAATATAGGTAGCCTAATATTAGAATAACTGCTTAAAATACTTTGCAGAGAATGAAGAGCCTAAAATGTGATAGCAAGAGTTTATGATTGAGTTAAACATGGTGTGAGTGAAGTTTCAACATTTTTTGTTCCGTCTGAGTGTCCTTCAGCAGTATGCAAAAAAAAGGGAAGAAAAGCCATTGAGGATTTTCACAAATATTCACAGGTTAGTTTTAAAAAAGGATAAATAAATCAAACTGTAGCTCTACAAGTGCCGTTTGATGAACTTTAACCCATCTGGCCTCACAGAACAGGCTGGGAAGGTAATATCTGTGAACACACAATCACACACTGATCCCTTCTTTTTGTCTTTGCTGTTTACTCATTGTGATCATTGTCCATCGCCATAGCAACACATCCTGCCATTGGTCCAAAGGGGAACAAGGGTTTAAGACACAGTGCACAGTAGGAGCCAAGGCTGAAGTTTATTAATAAGTGTGTGCCTCATGTGTTTTGAATCAAGCATATTTTAGTAATAAGTAACACACAGCACATGGAAATGGCTCCACAGACACAGTTTGATCTGAAGGTTTAGCATTTTAAGCTAGCATTATGGTGCAAAGTGTGTACTGTTACTTTTGAGCTCAGACAAACAAAATGTGTTGTACATTAAAGTTGAACACAGCAACTCTAAGGGTAAAGTTTGTTTCCTTGGCTTGGATTAAATACCATATCTTTCTCTTTAAGCACTCCTACATTTTATGTTCACATTGAGTTTTGTAAATTTGCACATTTTAACTTTTCAGCTCATACAGGTGTCAGATAGTACAGCGTTTGGGTCTCATTATGTTCTCACTTTAATGACAAAGTTTGTGTGGCGATGGGTCGAGATCAGTGAACTCTTTCAAACCAGAACAACTGAACCGGAACCAAAAAGACAAGAATTTAACATTTAAATCAAGTCACAGGCTGCTTAGTCACTGATTTACAGTATTGTAAACTGTGAGTTTAACTCAAATTAGAAGTGTCAAACACATTTCAGACAAAGTCAACAAGTGCTTTTTGTTTGCATGTTTCTCAGACACTATGAGCCATTACTGGGAAAAAATGTTTTGTTCTTTTTTCTTTTATTTTTTTCCAGATTGCAGCATCACCCCACTGAATCCAGCTCTTTGGTGCTGGATTGCTCAACACAAGCTTGCCCAGGGAGGAAAAAGGGGAAATTGCAACAGCGTATTTTTGTGAACTTCTGCTTAACTTGTGCTTTACACAATCCCATATCCATAACGGTTTTCTATCTGAACACTGCCAAGTCAGCACAGGAAGCAGCCGTGATCAATCTAATCGGTTGACAGCTGAAGATGACGGCAGCTGCAAATTTCCAGTGAAGAGAGAACATTTACGTATGAACTCCACAACAAAAATGGATTAAAACACCAAATATGTCCTCTAAGAGAGACAGGAACTTTTGATAAGTATTTTCTAAAATGTTTAAAATCAAATGTCATCTGTGGGTCTTGGCTGATACATCACCTCCATAGACCCAGATTTCAGATTTCTCACCATGGTTTTACTCAAGCGGGACGAGTTGAAATTAGGAGTGTGTCTGAGTGACTTGCCATTAATCACTTGTGAATGTATATGTAGGGATATCGATTTTGGATATTATTCCAAGACATGAAATTGCTTTAAATACTCAGTTCTGGGATGCAAGAATGCTGCTTAACAGGGTTTCTGATAAAAACAGCAGAACCATTTCCTCCTGCTGCCGAAGTTTAGATGTATATTCATTATCGACTTCGACTTGTGCTCCACTGAAATGAAATCCTGTAATTCTTTCCTTTGGTTTTAGGTTTTTCCTCACTGAACCTTTTTAGCAAACGGCTTATTGTGAGTTTGACCGGAAAGATCTAGAGGTCTCTGCATTTCCGTGATATTTTAGATTTCTCAGTCACAGAGTTTGCTTGTGGGCTCTAAGCACCAAAACCTGCTTTTGCTGTTGTACTTGTTGACCTGATATTCATTATGTTATCTGGGACCTTTATCAAACAAACTTATGTTAAATTCTGCACAGCATTTATTTCTTTATTTGTGGAGGTGTCTCTTTACACAAATTTGGAGAATCATTGCCTGTCTGTGTCTTAATCCAAGCCTTGCAGTTTTTACTTGAGCCTTAAAAGCTGAGTAATAATGTAAATATGTGCCATTGTTCCTGAGGTGATTTAAACACTGTCATCTGTATTGTATACACAACAAAGACACTGTATGCTGCAAAACACAGGAGAGAAATTTAGAAGGACAGAGGCTCAGAGTCCCAAATGCAACAGCTTATTTTTTCTTTCTGTGTGTGTGTGTGTGTGTTTAATCAGAAATAAATTAGAAAAACTATATCAAGTCTTGCGTTTATTTTGTAATTATTTGGTCTTTCATGAAAGTTTTGAACCCTCAGAAGTGAAACTAGGCCTTATGGAGATTAGCACGTGGTGGATATCTATCATGAAGTTCCACAGATTTCTTGAGAGATTTATAATTACTGCTTTTCATGAAATCACTCACTGGGCCAATATTATTGACTGTATCAGCTCATCGGTTTAATTGCTTATGTTATGTTTGTATACTACATTTAAGGCAAAGTGTGCTTCCAACTTTATTTTTATCTTACTCCTTAATTTTGCTTAAATCTCTGGGAGGTACTGAGAGGATGTGGCTAAACTGTACATGGGAAAATGCAAGTCATAATTAATGTATATCTGCAAGTTAAGAGTGTGGAATATAGCTTTTACTTGTGTGGGCATCTATTTAGTGAAGTAACAAATGAGCCAAAAAGAAAAACAGTATACATTCAAAATTTATTCAGAAATTTATTTTTTCCCTTTCAGGCAATTAAAAATATAAGATTCTCTTTTTTACGTTGTTTTCTCACATTGGTGTTTCACAGATGTTGAAATATTTTCCATAAATAACGTACAAAATACATTTTTTTTCTTTAAACACAAATAAATATCATAATAAATATATTAGTTTAAGTTAACACAAGGCAACCAATAACCGAAAGGAATACTGCTGTGCTAAAGTCCCTGAACCAGGTTGTCAGACAAACAGGGGACAATAACAGATGGGGTGCAAATCTACAAGCTGGCAAAGAAGACAGAATGTTTTACAGAATCAAATCTTATATGTCAGGATCGCTGTCATACAATTTACTATTAGCACACTTTGATCTTTCTGCATTCTGCAACTCACACACGCTTGCACCCCAAGTCTTCGAAAAACATCACATACGCCCACACATGCATATATACAGAAACACACACGCACACGCACACACGCACAAAGAGCAGAGTGAAGTTTGAAGCTTTGGTTGAATGCTACTGGGAGACTTGACAGTTATCCCATTTGAATTAGCTGTAAAGTGCATATCACAGAAAAAATGGCATCAATGACACATGTCAGGTTTCACTGATTAAGGCTACTGATTCAAACTATTCATGGCACCGAGAGTAAATAGCCTGTGAGGCAGGGTGGAAATTACTAAGGCACTAGAATTAATGATTATCACTACGGATAAGTCATTTTGATCACTACAGATTTATGTTACGTACAAACCAGGCTATTTACTGGTACTGTCAAGACCTGCAGAGGAGTTAATCTTTATGGAAGACCACATACAAAGGTCTAAGAGGCTACACAATATCTTTAAAGTATAAAAATAGAGTCTGATAACATCTGGGTACTAAAATGATCTCAGTATGTGTAGTTAATCCAAGACAAGTTCTATTTTTTACAAACATAAATTAAGAACTTTAAGTGTTATTCTGTTCAAAAGGTGACTTGTCCGGATCAGTTCTTGGTTCTACAGAAAGTCCAAATGAATCGACACAACTAACATGGTGTCAGTTCTCTTCTGTTCTCTCCCTGTGGGTCTGTTTAGTCAGACAGGGACAGGCGTTCAAACACTGTGAGCCTCTTGGTGGCCGATCCATCGAATGTTGGAGACTCGGTTCCGCTGGAGCCTCCACTGCTGCTGCTGTAGCTGTCCTCCAAGGAGTCCTCGGAGGAGAAGCGCTGGAGTCCAGCAGGCTTCGCAAATCCCCCGTGGCCTCCAGGACCAGGGAAGAGCTTGCCATCCTGGTGGTGCCCGTCCTCCACGTTGGCGAAGGCTCTGCTGTTGTTGCTGTTAAAGTTATTTCCATGGCCACACACACAGCGTGAGGCCTTTGGCTCTAGGATGAGAGGAATGTTGTGGATGTCTCCGGTGCTGGCACGGGTCTGATGGTTTGCAAACTGGAATGTGGTTGCCTCCCGCTGCAGGGAGTCACCAAAGACTGGAGAGAGGAGATCAGCAGGAGGTGGAGAAACAGAGGGAGCGCGGCTGAACGCCATGTTAGGATCATTGAAGGATGAATGGAATGATGGAGGAGGTGAGCTGCGTGAAGGGCCCGGGAACCCTGCGAAGCTGACACTCTGGCGCAGCGGGTGGCGAGTCGCTGTGGGAGCTGGTTGCTGCTGATTCTGGAATTTGGCAGATGGTAACGGAGCTCCACTGTTTTTGTCCTCATGGATGAAGTGGCAGCGGGAGCCGTAGGGGCAGTAACCAAAGTTGTAGAAGGTTCTGCAGGGCTCAGTCTTGTACTTAGGGTGGCGGTACAGTCCCCGTAGCTCCGCCTCGCCATGGGCAAACTGGCACTTACTACCATACTTGCAGCTGCCGGTCTCCTGGAAGCCACGGCACAGCTCAGTCTTGTAACGATTAGGGGACACGATGGGTTGGATCTGTGCCGGGGGGGCAGATGAGGGAGGGAATCCCGGTGGGGGAGCCACAGTGGTGGCAGGGCCTGAGGGAAAAGCTTCTATGTTCTTCATATGCACGAAGGAGGAGATCAGGCTGTTGCTGGGCTCGGTCAGACTCATGGAGCGGTCGGGCTTGAAGGGGAGCTGCTTCGGTTTAGAGATGGGGCCCTGGCTCCAGATGTCGGAGGGCCAGAAAAGGCTGCTGATGTCGCTCTGGTTAACATGCTCGGTGCTCATGCTGTGGCTCGAGGAAGCAGGGGGGGAGGGTGGGGAGAAGAAGGAGGATGACCGGTTCAGTCGACTCTGCCCATGGACTTTGAGCTGAGACAGCGAGTTTTCATCCAGAGTCAGGTTCATGAAGTTCTGTTACAGAGGGTTGACATAGTTAGCATACAGACACGGAGAGTACTCAGTTCATTAAACTAATGCATGTTGAATATTTAGCATCATTTTGAACAACAAATCTATTTCAAGCTGGAGTTTTTCACTCAGATAACTTGTTTTAGAGCATTTTTATATTCAAAATTCATTTCAAAAAGAAAGAAATGAGATGGAAAAGTCTAAACAGTCACCAAAGAGGCAACAAATTCCCCCCAAAACTATACAAAACTTAAAATTACATAACTCTTATTTGCACACATAAAATCACAACATGCCAAATTAAATGTAGTTAATTGGAGTTTTTGAGTGTCTCTATCTCTCATGAATACTCTACTAGTTTCAAGACTGGAATTCAAGAAACAAACAAGCGAGCTCGTGCTTACTATTTCCCTTATCTCATTATCCCTTTGAAATGATGAAATCCTCTGTGACTTAACTCGGTTCAAGAGGAATTTACTGTCAAATCAGCGATTCCCAGAGGGATAGATGGAGCAGGGATAAACAAGCACTCCAGGAGAGGTATTACAGAGCTCATCCACCGTAACTTCTAAAGCTTTTTTGTTTTTATTGTTGTTCCTAAAACAAAATAAGTACGCAAAACTTTGACTCACCTTTGTGATGATGTTGTCAAGCATTTCGGACATGCTGTACCCCTTTTGGCCAAACGAGGAAGATTCAGCTCTGATCCACGGTTGACTGTTTGATACTTGTGTCCAGACTTAAGTAAACTCTGAGCTCTGTCGCCTGGTTATATAGAAGCCCGGAAAAACTCCTCCCAGGGTCTGGGAGGAGTTTCCACTGCTATGTTCCCGGATGACCCTCCCATAGCCTCAGGTTTCATGCAGTGAGCTCAGATAAAAGGGACGGGTAGTAAAACAACAACAAAAAAAGAAAGAAAGAAAGAAAGAAAGAAACTTTGTTAAGATTAAACACAAGGAATTATTCACAGACCGTTTGACCCTGCGGACTGATTTGCTAAAGTACACAAACCACAAACAG
>JAQFJB010000023.1:12858898-12872591 GCA_029874875.1 Naso minor
TTGTTTTTTTTTTTTTTTTTTAGTAAATAATAGTGCCCGACCGATATATACATTTACTGATATTATCGGTCATATTGCCCTATTGTAGATATATCGGTATATTGGTATCAGCATATTTGTTCTCCAGTAAGTGCTGATATTAAAACTGTTTTTTACAGCTGAAAAAAATACTTGGACTAATGATTTTAAGTGGTGTAATCATGTTATTTGTCCAGCAGAGGGCAGTCCTGTATTTAATTGGTAATTAGTGAAGTGTTTACTGTTTGGTGCAATGATGTTTGGAATAAAGTTTGTTGGATATCCTGCCTCCATCTTTGTCGCACATATTCGATAATCACATTCAAAATATTACATAGAGTGTTGGCCAGTATATCACGTATCAGAATTTTCTTACTCACTAATATCATTATCATCATCAGCCCCAAAAATCCCATATTGGTCGGGCCTAGTAAATAACCTATGACGAACTATGAAGTATGGACGTGTGTACATGTCAACATTGTTTCTCTCACCTGAGCCAGGAAGCGAAAATAAGGATGGGGAGGGGGGGTGATGGTATGGTGAAATTTCTGTGCCAAACTCGTATCACACGTGAGGTCTAAACCAAAGTGTGAACCGAACCGTGACTTGTGTGTACCGTCACCACCCCAGCTAGATCTGATGGCGCTTCAAGTATTTTATACTGATCTATTGTTTTATTGTTCATTATTTCTATTAGTCTTGGTATCTTTTCAACACTTCTCTTTCTTGTCTGATGTTATCTGGGGAAGAATGTGTGAATTTTTTTTATTCAGGAACTGTGCAGCAAATTTGGATGTAGCTGTGTGCAATGACAATAAAGTTATCTAATAAGTAGAACTACAACAACGGCTACTGCTACTCTGACAACTCCAAACAACAACTGTAATATAGTCAAACTTTGATATTGGGCAAGAGATCTGCACCATCTGCAATGCTGTCTTTGTTATGCACATCGGCTGTCCCACACAGCTGTTTCTGGCATCCATCTAAATGATTGTATCCTGGCGAGGCCTCAGCCTGATGTCTGCAGACAGCTGTTAGCTAGCAGTAGCTTCACAGCAGGTAGAATGGACTGAATAAAGTAGAATCAGCACATTGATCAGAGATTGACTAACCAGAGATAATGTGTTGTCAACAAACACAAACCAAGCATTCTGATGTTCTTAGATGAGAAGATTTAAATTCATGAGATTTCCAAAGCAAGCTGACCACTTAGACAGGTGAAAATACCTGAAGACACAATTAAACAAAAAAACGCAGTTTGTGTGAATATAGTGCAACCATTTCCATCAGATTTGACTCAAGAAGACTTAATGTTGCGAGCTATTATAAACATTACATCTTCCATCTGCTATCATAGAGGGTTAGAATTTTTGAAATATCCTCATTTGAAGGTGATGGAGATGTTTGTCTTCACTTTTAAAGAAATTTCATCCATTTACAGTTAATGCTTCAACACTTAATCAGAGAGAATTCTCAGTCAGTTGCAAAAGCCCAGTTTGGGTAACGCCAGCAGCACCCTTGAAATACAACTGTTTACTAAATTGTATGGCATCATAAAGCTCAAGTAAACTACAGTTAAATAATAACAAATTTTACACTCTGGATTTAAAAACACTTATTTATTCAAGCAGTGTAGTTTTGTTGTGTTCAAATGCTCTGTCTTTTCCAGCAGCGCCCTGCTCTGTATTTGTACAGGTATATATTCACACTTGGAAGCTGCCCAGTATAACCAGAAGCAGATCTGTCAGCCACTGAGCTGCTCTCCTGGAGCAGCTGGATGTTAAATGCCTTGCTCAAGGGCACCTTAGCGAGCAGCAGCTTTTTTACGTCCTCCAGACAGATTTATCCTGATGGCCCTGCCTGGAGCAAATCTGCATCTTTCCATCCACAAGGAGCATTAGAGAAGTATTAGAGAAGCTGGAGAACGGCTGTAAAACCTGTGTGGATTTGTTTATTCCATAACTGGCACTTGAAACACTTGTGTTTTTCTAATGTTGGCTCTCAGGCAGCAATTGTTCTCCAGAAATGAATATACACCACTCTGGTATAATTGTTAAGTTCTACCAATGTTTCCAGGCAACACGAATTGAAGGTTACACAGTCATAAATGGCTTAGTGGATTTTGTTATTTTAAGTTCCCAGCAGTGGTGCCAGTGAAAGGGAAACTAGTTTTAGTGCTGACTGATTGAAACAGCAGCCAGGTGGAGTTGAAAGATGTGACCCAAGCTCGACCCGCCATATCAAGACCTTAGGGGAGCTTCAGAGACTGGCACAACTTCACTAATGATGTGTGAAATGTTTCATCTCTATCACATCCCACCCACCAACCCACACTATTACTCAGTTTCTTGTTGTCTCTCTTCCACTTTGTCCCTTCCTTGTCCTCTATATCTCTCACTCACTCCATTTTCCTTCTCGAAATTCTGTCCTCCCTCTCTTTTAGCCTCTCCCTGCATCTCACCTCGTCTTCCATGCTGCCTCATTTCACACTGTGTTCCAGTTTGCAGTAACTTAATGACCCAGTGCTGCAGGTAGAAAGCAAAGGAATCTGGTTCTCTATTATCTACTACACCTGCAGGAGGGAGTCTAACTTATGTTTGCATGCTCTGCGTAAAGACAGAATGTGCGTAAGGGGGCATAGAGCAGGTTTATCTATTATCTGTCACACGGTGAGATATGAACTGATTTTGCGACAGTTTTGTGTGTGTGTGTGTGTGTGTGTGTGTGTGTGTATGGATTGTGCTGACAGGGATATTTCAGAATGTGTTGACATGCAAGGTAAATGAGAAGGAAAAGCATGATAGAAAAGGACTTTTACACTTGTATGTAGCAAGTATATGTGTCGGACTGTGTATTTGTATTAATCACGAATGTGCATATTCTGTACTTGCAAGCATTTTTGTACATGCACATCTGTAAGTGCTCTTCTTCGTCGTGACAGACCCTGAGTCATGAGTCACTGTTGAGCATGCTGGCACATAACTGGATGATGAATGGGTCTGCTGGCCAGTGTTCTGCAGTGCGATTGGGTGATATAATACCAGCTGGATCTCTATCAACTGTTCGTTGATCCAAGTACTTATGTATGGTGTGGCTCATTGCCTGGTGTTTGTGTGTTAGTAGGTACTTGGAAAGAGCACACTGTTTATTGAGAGCTATATTCATTTGGATTTTTAAAGTAACAACAGATCAAATGACTATTCAAGGTTTGTCACTCATAGTAACAAACCCATAGATGATTCCCTCCCAACAAGACCTGCCACAGTGTGTAACCGGTGTTTAGGCTTGGACACTGTCCAAAATTAAATATTCCAATATTGCTCAGCCCAAATGTTTGATAGATGAAGTCGATGAAGTGCTGCATGCATGCCAACATCATGCCAATTAAACTGTGATAACTTGTTATAACCTCCTCACCTTGTCCAACAGCCATGCCTGTTGCCTCTGCCGCTCATCAGCTGGGCATGCTTTAGCTTTTCCAAAGTAAAAGCCTCGAGATGCCTTCTCTTCCTTATAAAAAATTACTTTGCTCTTAGTAGCCTGCCTTTTCTTAAAATGTTATTTGCCTTTTATTATTGTGAGAAAGATGAGTACTGAGAAGTCTGCATGTGTTTTAGCACTTCAAGTGTCTGGTGCCAAAAGCTAAAAGGCTCCTAGATAAAGATAGAGACTATATTGACCTCCCAAAGCAGCTTATCGGCACCTCTGCTAAAAATAAATGAAGGTGATTGGCGGGCACAGGTCCATAGGGTTTATACTGCCGCCAGTGGCTTGTTGCCTGCTGAGAAGTGTATTCATCATATCTCCTTTGTTATATCTCTGCATTAGTCATATCCCCTTTGGTGCTATTATGTAATCCCCTTCAGACTATCCTGCCATCCCCAAAGTAACCCAGCCTTCTGGCCTAAACTTAATATTGTTACCAGGGGCTTGTCCTGTTGGCTATTACTACATTACTTATAATCTCTTTAACATTCATGCATGACCAAGTATTCAAAGGTGGTTTCCTTTTGAATTATATGGTGCTGACCTGCTTGTGAGAATGGACAAAAAACTAATCTTAGCTGCATTATAAAATGGACAAAGACAACTCTACATCCATACACAAATGTCAAATATTTATTTTCTGAATGCAAGTAATAATGTGATGTTAATGGAACAAAGAAGAGGGAACTCAGCTATGAGGGTTGTGCAGTATGTCATGTTTAAATAACTGTGTTTGCAAGATGACAGTCACGTATATTATGGATACTTTATTTATTCTTTATTTCTGTTTGAAACCGAGTTATGTGTAAATATTAGGGATATAATAGTATTGTTAATTTCATGGTATTGCAGTAGCATAAGTGCCTCTACCACTGTGGACATGTGACAGTATCAAATGATAGGTCTTCCACGCGAATGGTGTAGTTTTTTTTCAGCCGCAGTGAAGCCGAGCAGAGGGAACTGGGAACTCCAGAGACCAGTGACCACTACGGCTCTTTCCACATCATGGGATGAGGTTTGGAAATAATTCGAATCACGGACTGTAACGCTTTTGAACCAGACAGAGGCAGGCCGCAGTGAAAGAGATGGAATGTACGACCCATTCTCTCAAACTTCAGTGTCGAGTTAAACTCAGATGTGTTGAAGAAATAATGGAATAAGCCGACTGGAGTTTAGTTTCACTCTCTCTTCAGTGGCAGCACGCAGCTGTGAAAAGAAAGAAAGAAAAAACCCTCTGCTAGTGAGAGACCTGCTGAACTGTGAGTGAAAAACTCATCGTCTCAGGAGACAATCACACTCAGTCAACAATAGAGGAAGACGGAAACAAAGAGGCAAGCTCGTTTAGCTCAGGGAATGGCCAAAAAGACGTTAAGAATGACAGTCAGTCCAATTAGACAGTTAAATTATGATTGCAGGATAAAGAAAAGAGCATGGGATATGAGCTTGGTCATTTGTAAATCATTGGTCATTAGACATTAAATATGACAATTATTTGCACATACTTATACAGGAAACAAAGCAATGCAAGTTAAAAACAATCACATAAATATAGGATAATTATAATCAGCATTTTTTCCAAGTCTTGATTTGTCTTTTTAAAAATTTTAAATACCCTAATAAACACTGTGCCGTGAACTTGATTCTGAGGTATTATTATTCTGTGAGTTTTTGATACTGTTACATCCTTAATAAACATGTCTAAGAAACCAGCTCCTCCAAAAAAAGTGCCAAATGTCTCTGTAAGGGCTGAAATTATTTCCCAGTAAACTTGACTAACTTGTTACAAACAGCCACCATTTTAAATTCTTTATATTCAAGCCTTATATCATATTTTATCCCCAGGTTATACAGCACAGTGTTTGGCAGTGATAATAATCCTGGAATCTTGTCTGATAACTAAATCAATGAGTAGAATAATTTGAATTTTGGTAGAATACTGGATTACTAAAATGATCGATAGGTGCAGGCCCGGCTTCTCTTCATTCCTTATTTTTTTGACCTTTAAACAAAAAGTGCATATAAACCTGACACTGACAGTCAAAACAAGAGGATGGTAAAAAAATGTGATGTTGATGGCACAAGCTGGAGAGATTGCCATCAAATTATCACTGGGTCTGTGTTTAAGAAACTGAGACATTCAGAAATCCCCCAAACAAATCCCCAAAAGAATTTAGAAGTGATATTACATTTGGCAGATTTTCCTCATTTCCAAGTAGGTGAACTACATTTTTATCAAAGACCCGCTTCTCCTTTGATTTGCTGTCAGGAGAGTACTCAGTGTTTTTTCAGCGCTTGGCATAATCGTGACAGTGCATGAAATTCATAAAACTTTTGGTGCAATACGTACATTTTGTTGCCCAGAGGGAGGCGAGCAGGGTTTTCCCTCAGCGGCAGCTGCCAGCCAAACGGATGGACATTAAAGCATTTCCTGCTGATTACTCTTTTCCTCCTGACGTCCTGTCTCCGTTTGAGAAATGCTTTGTACGTGAAACTGCGTAATTGAGTTTTGATCACTTCGTGAAGATCTCTTCATGTTTTTCATTCTTTCTAAATTTCACCCAGTATTTTGATGTCAGGAACATGATTTAATTTATGACATTTAAGGTTCGTTTCCAATGAGATATTATTGAGTTTATTTAAAACCATTTGGAAATGTATGCATGTATGAAATGTATGGATGAATAGATGATAATGAGGAGGAGGAGGAGTGGCAAGTACATGAGGAAGATGACTAAAAGGTTGGAGAACATTTAAAAGAAAAGCACAGCTGCTTTTTGTGAGAGTTTTTTTTTCCATTTTTGTTATAATATTATTTTTATTCTACAGTAGGCCAAATGTTCTAAGATGAAAGGCTAAGGAGAAGTTTAAAGCATAAAGGGTGGAAGCCTTTTTTTAGCCTTATTATATTTTATTCTATTTTATTTTACTTTTTTTGAACAGTGGGCCAAGTTGAGGATAAAGAATATTTACCCTTGTGTATATGTGTATAGCCAAATTGACCCCCCAGCACAGCATCATTCTCCTTTCGTATCTTCATTTTTGCCCCCCGGCTCAGGAGAGAAAAACACTTTTGGCACGTTCATACTAGGGAAGGGCGATATGGACTAAAAATGTTATCACAATATTTTGTGGTATTTATTGCGATGACAATATAAATGACGATTAAAAAAAATGTAGGCTTCCATTCTACACCATCTGTTTGGGTAGGTAAAATTTTTCAAGTGGGCAACTAAACTAGAGCAGTTACAGGTAAATGTGCTCCTGTGCTGCAAAACAGTACACAACGATTCAAATGACAATAACAAAAGTTTTGGTCAAAACAGTCAGAGAGGCATTCAGTAAACATTAAAGTCGCTCTGTAACGTTAGTTGGAAAGATGAGCCTTAGTAGTTATGAAGCTCAGACTCAGTGCTGTCACAGAAGTTTACTTTCTGTTTCATCTCTCCCCCCTCTTACACACACACACACACGACACACGCTGAGGTAACAGCCACAAATATTTTTATAGAAAACAACATGCGACAGTATCCTGATCCTCCTATGTACTTATTTCAAAGTACCAACACAATTAACAGAGTGACGACAAAAAGTTATTAGCCCACTAACACAGTTAACATAACTTTGGGTGTTTGCGTTAAGAGCACTATAACGTTAGTTCAGTCCCCTTACATGACAAAATAAGATCATCCTCTATTAGTCCGACAGCGGAGAAATTGCGCTGAACAGCAGCGGTGAAGTGGATGGCAGAAACGAAGCGGTGCACCAGGAAGTAAAAAATAAGTAAACATGGAGTGAGCAGCACCACCACTAACTGCCCTCTCTTTCCTCTGCTACTGATAGAAAACACGCATGCAAGAGGAGACTTTTCTCGATGGGCGGGGGAGTGAGCTATATGCTGTGAGAGAGCATTAGAGGAGAGCGAGAGAAGCAGTCATCAACTAGAATTTATCGCTGTTATCGCAAAACGACATTCTCATCGTGGGAAGTTTTTTTCGCGGTATATCACGAACGATACGATATTGCCCATTCCTAGTGCATACTAGGGCTGCACAATTGATCAAAATTTAATCGAAATCACAATATGACCTACTGCAATTTTTGAATCCCAGGGAGGTGCAATATTTGTTATGGGTGAAAAGTGTCTCAAAATACCATTTAATTCAAATATCGCTGTGCTGCAGAGGCATCCTGGCCTACACATCTTATTCTACAGACTTAAGAAAACGTCTTTGTTTGGTACAAATTCCTGCAAAAATCACACCATAATCATTTTGATATATTTCTCAACAAAAAAGAGAATATTGATGTAAAAATGATCATTCCTTCTAGTATCACAAATCATGTCGCAATTGCAATATCACTGCAAATAATCGCAATTATATATTTTTTCAAAATTGTACAGCCCTAGTGCATACATCATACATCATACATCATGGGTTGCTGCGGGTGATTTACTAAAACGATCTGAACACGGTGTTTTTATTGTGAAAATTTACTGGATTCGCTGCCGTGTCTGTGACCCCTTGTGTGCAGCTTAACTGAGCTAGCCTCTCCTTCGCTTGATGCACCTTTAAAGGTTAAATAAATTGTTTTGAGCGTCCCACAACCTCCATGAAGTGACTCGTTTCACTATCAGAGTTCAATTCACTCACTTTGGAAAGTCCATAGACGCCTCACGATTACAAGATTTAAAAGAAGCAGGTGGGTCTACTACGTTAGTTCAGTCAGCATGTCCTATGCTTGCTAAAGGCTTACTGCTGCTCAGTGTTTCTGGTGGAACACACACCTATGTGAATTTGGTTCCGAGTTACGTTCATCAGTCTCAATACATTATACTGTGTATGATTTTTTTCTGTGCATTCTCCGTACCATTCTGTGTACCTAAACTGTCACGTGTGTACTCTACGGTTCAATTCAATTTTTAATGTGTTGTTACACCCCTAGTTTTTAGCACTTGCTGTAACCTGTTGGAAATCATTCCATCCGTGGGTGCAAGGCTCTGCCTACTTCAAACAGGCTCACTGTGAGAGATTCTTGAATATTTTTCAGTCCAAGGCTTCCTACCTGCAGTGCTTTGACACATGACAAGAGTACCAATGTGTTCATTATATTTATCATAGCCTTTTTAGACTCTGGAATCTTTGGATAAGAAAAGAAAAGGTTCATATGGGTCATGAGTTGAAAAAAAAAAATTTTAACCTCCAATTCAAAGCCACATCGTTTACGTTCCAAGAACATTTATCAAGAATTATCACAACATGACAAGCCATGAATGCAAATTGGCAAGAATCCAGAGTGAGGCTTCAAAGATTAAACATTTTTTGAATGACTGTTTCTCATTTTATGTGATTGTAGGGATTTGCACATATATGCATGGAGATTAATCAGACAAAAATAATTATGAACGTTCCAGTGTCAACATGTGCTTATCTTGTGATGACATAGATGGGTATCCATGGCAGCAGGCTTTTGCATGATATATTTAACGCCACTATTTCTCAAAGGCTAGATTTCTGATGACTTTTTTCATTTAAAGTGAGAAAGATTTTCACACACAATCTTGTACATAATCATGTATGTCATGTAAGTTAATTTCACTTGGCAAATCTCTGACTCGCATCTCCAATTATTTTAACTTTTTTTAAAATCTACTTTAAGGAACATTTTATTACTTAAAATCCTTTTCCTCAACCTGCAACAACTGATTTTAAGCCATTTCTGACCTTGCACGCAGAGATTTTTTGTACGTGCCAGGATCAGATGGTATTTAAGGGCTCAAAAACGGGGGTGAGTATTTTACACTAATGCACAGTCTGTGGAGGAGTTTGAAACAAAGTGTAAGTGTCTCTCAAATAACAGAAATATTGTAATATTGAGGAATCCCTGATATGATGACAACCTAAGTCAATGTGAAAAAAGCTGTGGGTTTTTCTGGTTATGAAGAGGTAAAAAGACAGTTTCTGCTACTTGAGGTAGCTATTCATCACACTCGCATAACCTCTCTTAGAGCTGGCTATCCTCATGAGTAGATCGCCACTTTAAGTCTATGCTCTGCACTGAACATTTATGGATCTAATGCTAGCATCCCAAGTTATATTTAGCAGCTGACCTGGACAAATAGCCTACACAGCTGGATTTCTGAGGTCTGTTTGATTTACAATTTGGAAGTAGCAGAGTTTTAGATTTAGGCAATTTGAACTAGTGTACAAATTGTAGGGGGGTGACTGAATGACTTCATTTTATTGAGAGAGCATGACAAATATCTCATGAATTTGGGTATTTAAACAGGGATATTGGGCTCTCTGATCTAAGCAACATGTTACTGACCTGAAGTTATGGACTACATTAAAGCAACTCTTCAGATTTTTGTAGTTGAAAGAGTCTGGTTAGGCTCAGTATTGATTTCCCGAAAGCCAAATATTTTTGTAGCTGTTTCTACATGACCTACAGGTCTCCTCAGATCTAAAGAAGTTTCTTCTCAACTTTTGTGACCTACAGGCCTTCACACTACCAAGAGATAAGATAAACACAGACATCTTTTGGGGTCTTTCTCATTCGTCATCTTCCTTTTCTTAGTCTGACCTTATCTTTCTTTCCTATTCCCTTCAGTACTGCCTGTCATTTTTTCTTTCTTTTGTAATAGAGATATTTTAGAGTGTTTTAAGCACTCTTGTAGAACATGTTGTGAGACGCAACAAGAGCCTGCTATAAGAGGCACTGCATTATTTATGTTGTGCTGAGACAACACAGGTGGAATCAGAGTGGTTTAAAAAGCTGGGTGGGGCTGTCGGGGAAATAATATCAAGCAGCTCCCCTGGGTCAGTCATATCATATGAGTTTAGCAGAGAGTTTTAGATGTCAAAGCTAAAGCTCCTGCTGTAATATTTTGCAACCGTTCTATTTCGGTAGCAGTGCCAAGTCACCCAAAGCTGTGCTGAACCAACCGGAGTTTTATGTCTTAATGCAACATCTAAAAATAGGACACTTTTCTTCCTCAAAAAATCGAAGCTATTACTTGAAGAAAACATGTAGGGACCTGGGTTATTTTATTCAACAACTCAGCAGAAAGTGGAAAAATGGTGGTTTGATAATCTGCAGAAAAGTGAACTGGATACGTGTGGTGCAAATCTCAGTTACTGCAGGTTAACATGTTTAATTGTATGTCCCAGGAGGAGACTAATGCTTGCTACACTAGATGATTATCAAATCTTCACCAATTTTAAAAATGTAGGGGACTGCAGACATAAAGACAGTTTTAACTGACTTTTTTTAACATTATAATTCCCAGAACGCACACACTAGACTATTCGACCAGATTGCAACACTACACAGCTGCCGTTTACAGTAATGATTTCACAGTGGCACAGACACAAGATCTCACAAAAATAATAACATAACAGTTGATGTTAAAAGTTGCTGCTACTTTGTTAGCATTAGTCCATTCACTCATCTGTTACAGCCAACACTGCTGTAGTTTCTGCTCACACCTTTTCCTTGTCGGCCCTATTGTGGTATGTTGTGCATGAGAAAACACTCATGTTGTTGCCATATTTACACAAGTTGATCTTCATTTTTATCAAACATGTTTATATTTATGATTTGAGATCGGGGAGGCTCGGACTCGATCGAGAGCAGTAAATTAAACGTACTGACACCGCACACCTAGGATTATTTGGACAAATAATCTGTTGTTCTGCCAGCCCCTGAAGGCAGATTTCACCAGTTGTCTCACCTTCTGTTGTCTTGTCTTTCTTTGCTTTTGTCTAGAGGTGTTCCGATTCCGATAACAGTATTGGAAATATGTCCCATACTGCCGAAAATACGGGTATTGGTATTGGCCAGTACGCGTGTTTATGTACTAATCCGATATCATTTTAACTTATATTATTTTTCTCTGTTTAGTCATCTTACATGTTAGCATTACAAACTGGAAATCAATTCTTCGCTGCTTGACAGCACTGCGCACTTAGCTTAGCTGTTGCTGCAAAGCATCTCCAAATCTCATTTAAGGTTGAAGTTCAGAGGGAGGCTGTCATGTTACTTCTACAACAGTCTTATCATGTTAGCGCACTATGAAACCCGCACTTGGGAGGGATAAACATCTCGGTCCGATGACACTGACGCGAAAACTGTTAACGGAACACCGACATTCAGCCTTACGTTTGGAAGACATTTGGACTTTAAAAGAAAGAAGGAAAACTGGACAGAAGTCTGGTTGTTTGTGAGCTTTGTAGAATAGAGACTAAGTTCACTGGAGCACGAAGCTAACACTCACCTGGAGAGACACTTTGCTGAAACGAGTGCAGGTAATGGAGAATAAGGTTAATGTTAATCATAGGATACTAGTCTGGCTTGCATGAGCAAGAAAAGGCCAGATGAAGACACAGCAATGAGACAGTTTCTCCTTTGCCGATTTGGCGATGTCTAAAGTAATGATGAGGTCATCATTTCATATTTCTCCTCCTAACTGTCAAAGTGATGCAGCTGAGCCTGACTGAGTGAAAAAGTTAACATTCAAAATGTCAACATGTCTGTCTGTTATAAAAGGCATAATCACAGTCATGACTGCCAACAGCTGAGACAATTTTAATGTGACATTAGGGACAGTGCAACTAACCAGTCATTATTAGTATTATTGCTGTTGCCCTCAGTGTGGTTTCAAAATAATATTTGTCTCACATTTTCCCCACAAAAAAATCAAAAATACTTGGAGGTACATTAATTATATAAAAGACCAGGGAACCGGAAGTACTGCCACTTGCATAGAAAAAGATAATTAAATTTTTTTAATGGAAAATAAGATCTTATATTAAATGCATTAAAATATAAACTGTATTAGATTTCATCATATCGAATCGCATTGAATTGTACTGAATCGCACCAAATTGTATCGAATCGTTCTGTACTATAAACATATCGTCCCTGAATCTTATCAGAGCCCCCATATCTAGATGCATATCGAATCGACATATGAGGGGGAGGTGCACGCCCCTAAATCTAGTTGTATAAACCAATTCAGGCCTTGAGTTAGAATAGTGAATTTTTTTTTTTTTTTCCCATTTGTAATGTTGCAGAGTGCAGCAATTTATTATTCCTAAAATGAATGGTTTAAAAGTTCTGACATAAATATTATTCCTACCTCCAGATTGGTTGCATGTCTAACTAGAAAAACTGCTTGTGTTCACAGGTGATATGACAGCGAGAGTTCTTGTCCTTGTCACTGAACTTGCAACAGCTCGTCCCTGCATAACGAGAGGTGGAGCGGAGGCCCCATGTGTTATTCCCTCCTGCTGAAGTTCCTCACTGACAAGTGAAATGAAGCAGCTGTACAAACCATGTGTCACACTGGTAGCTCAGGTCTGTCTCAGCACAGCATCCATAGAAATTACATTCATATTGGATCCAGCACCTCACCATTCATATCCAGTCCCAATATTCTGTGTCAGTGCAGAGAGTGGTGTGGTCTTTATGCAGTGAGGCAGAATGTGAGGGTGTTGAGATAATAATGGTATTTAATATTTGGTTATAAGATTGGTTTGTCTTAACCCAGCACAGGCCAGCAGGGTGTTTGCACAGGGCTGCAGTGAAAACAGAATAAGAATTTGGAGAAAACAAGCTGTTACAAACTAGATGATTATAGCTTAGAAAAGTAAATAACTTTAAATCATAAAATCCACCAAGACATTGCTTGAGCTTGATGGTTGAATTCTAAATGCTGAACAGCAATTACATATGGAGACTTCAGGTGCATTTCAACCAAATGTCTCAACTTTTAGTTTCAGACTTCTCTTTAAGGAGGGTTCCTGTAGCCCATTGTTGTCTGCATTTCCTCCCTGCTGTTGATCAATCTGTCATACGCTTTCCTCTGCAACTCTATCTCAAAGCACAAAGGAACGAAAAACAGCATCACAATGAAAAAAAAAAGGGGGGCTGCCAGCTGTAGACTTTGAAACATGGCAGGTGTAATAAAACTCTGTGAGTACTCAACCAATCAGAAATGTTCAGCACTGCAGGCCCTACTTCTGCCCCTAAAGTCCCTAAACCCTTGGAAAGTAATTCCCCTCAAGGCAGGGGCTTTTCTGAGGGTAGATCAATTACCCCAGAACTACATTAGAACCTGGTTCCTGAGACTGAGGGGCCGTCCACACGAACGCGGGTATTTTTGAAACCGTGTGTTTCTCTG
>JAQFJB010000023.1:12907345-12923902 GCA_029874875.1 Naso minor
TTAAAAAAAAACAAAACAATTCTTGAATAAATTACCTGTTTTTAGGTTGAGAAAGATTTGGCAGTGTCAGCCCCTAACTCTCGGAGTCATCTTTTTTAAAAACATTTGACTGGTGTCGTCAGAAACCACTTGGAAATCCCCCTATTGTTTTTTGTTTAAAAAAAAAAACACTCAGTTTTGGTCGCCACAAAACAGCTGAAAAATGTCCTAACAGTCACTAAAATTACCTGATGACCTTGATGTGGGGTTTTTTAAAATATATTTTAACCCCTGTGGTTACGTCTATAATAGACGCATTTTGGTCCTTAATGCTGGGCCGTCTGAGGGCTCGCAGGTCACGCACATCCCATGTTAGCATCAGCTTCACATTTTACACACAGAGATTGCTCCTCTTTCTCTACATTATGGGCTGTCAATGGCAAAATCCCTAAAGTCCTTACAGTTGCATGCTGAGAAATGTTTTTAAACTGTTTAATAATTCATTCACAATGACAATAATAACTCATCAGGTTGTTTTCAACTTTGTTTTCTGCTCCCCATCGTTGAATTCACATTATAATCGTATTCACCGCCTGCTGTAGAGTTGAGAGTAACACATGAATCAAATTTTAATATTAGGATCTTTCTGAAAATGAGACCCCAGGTGCCACATTTTCTACAGCTGCTGATAGCTCAGAGGATGGCTGTGCGTTCATCCTTTTTACATTTCTTTTTCTTGCCTTTGGCTGTGCTGCCATAATGTCGGAGCAGTCATTCCCCTCTTCGATTTCTGTTAGGAGAGATACATTTTACTTTACCTTTCATTATATCCCATCCATTCTAATTCTTTCTGCTTCATGTGTCGTGAAAAAAATTGGATGGGCGAGAAAAATGGAGTTAACAGGTGATGATGAGTGTAGAGGAGAAAGAGGAGACAGAAACAGCAAGGAGCATGGCCTCCTGCCAAGAACTGAGGAGCAGAGAACTGAGGGATGGTAGTAGATCTGGGAGGCGGGATGGAGTTGTGTAAAGCAGATTAGGTGTTAAAGTTGAGAGGAAAAAACAACAGGAAAGAGATCGCGTGATAAGGGAATTGGAGGTTAGAGGAAGAGAAAAGCAGGGTGAAAAGCTGAGGGGAAGAGTGCAGTGATGGGAGGAGATGCAGTAACAGGAGAGGAGGAAAGGGAGGAAGCAGACAGATTTAGCGTATGTTCGCAAGAAATATTAACACCTGGGAGTAAGAAACAAAAGCAATACAGACAATATTTAAAAGACATGAATACGGCTTCAACAGTTTGTGTAACATTCTCAGCCAGCGTAGCATCAGTGCATCCATGCGCAGTGTGGATTCATAAGTTTAAGTGAATAATTATGGACAAATTTCACCATATTTTCTCAGCAGCTGGGCTGATTTTCCAGTTTGAAAGTCACAATCAAGAACCCAGTGAGCAGTTCATTCATGCATGCATGCGTGCGCAGGAAGACTTCATGTTGATGTCTCAGCAAAGGAATACTAAAACATCTGTCATCAGTAACAACTGATTAAATACTGATTATACAATTAAGTCCTTATAATTTTTGATCCCTAATGCCCCTAGCACACCTAGCATTACCTGAGGACCTGTGTTACCCGTGTTACTTTTTTTTTTCTACATTGCTAGATCTTTAGTTTAGGCAGATACATGTTTTTTTTTTAAAATTCATGCCAAATGTCATATTAAACCAACAAAAATGGATTTTCTGACCACTCAGGGCCTGCAGAAATGAGCTGTAAATACACAAAGTTCACATGAAAACAGCTGCTTATTTGCCATATAGCAGATATTAAAAACATCAACATTTATTTGGAGCAGTGTATCTAGTCAGCTGATGAACCTATGTCCACTATTTACTCTCTTCCAGTCTTCATTTACTCATGAGGAATATTTCTCTTTAGCTGCTAAATGCTCCACTGTGTTACAGCCAGTGTCTTACTGTGTCTGTGTGCAGAGTGGTGCTGAGCAGGTAGTATACAACGGGTTTATCACAGCTTTTTTTTTGCTATTTAAAAATAAAAAAAAAACTCTTCATGCTGAGGATCCTAATGAGAGCTGTGCGAGTGAACCCAAACAGGGATCTCGCAGATGCTCTGTAGTGATGAGATGGACTGCAAAGTTAGAGGGCTCCCTTTCACAAATACACATTGTAATTTGATCCATTGTTAATATGGGCTTTTACACAACAGTTATTGGCTCACATAGTAAGCTTGTATGAACCTGTTGTGACAGTCTTTTTATTTGGGTATTTATGTTTGATTTATCACTCACTTTGAAGTAAAAAATGAAAAACAGTGAATGCATAAGGTGGAAGATCTCTCATTTCGTATAAAGCGCTGCATCATATGGTATAAAAGGAAGAGAGCTTAGATGAGTAAAACTGTCTTTGATACATTGTTGATGATTGACATGTTCAGTTGGCATATAATTTCCATATTTTATCCATATAATGATGATTCTACATCTGCCCACGACAGACACCTTCTTTTCCAAAATTAACACAATTCGAAATTTAAGTTCATTTGCCTTCAAGCCACCATATGTGTTAAAAAATGATAAAGTTGTTATTTTCACAAACTTTGATAAGATCTTAACAATTTTGCAAAGTGTCTTAAAACAGGTTAATTATATGTTTGCTTGCATTAAACTACTGCGCAGCATAACTATTAATGCAGATGGAGATCAGCAAGAAAAAAACATACAATGCAATCAGTCTTGGAGAAAGTCTTCCATTTTTGTTTTCTTTTATTAGAAAATTTCCACACACCATAAAAATTACATGTACAAAACTATAAGATTTGAAATTGCTTTATGTACACATACAAAAGATAAAGCCCAACGAAAAAGTAGGGGGAACACAGAAGGAGAAAAGTGAAGACGAAGTGTTCTTTCTTTTTTTTCTGGATGTGTTTCTTCAGGATTGGGTCAAAAGGTCCGAGGTTCTCTGTCTGTCCGCTCTTCTGCCAACTTGCATCCCTGCAGGGAACCGCAGCAATCATGCTGATAATGACAGTGATGATAGCAGCGGGGAGCGGCGGTGAATGCAATTACGTGCACACACATATGGACAGGTAAATGTCTGAGGTGGTTCCTGTACCACATGTTCCTTTTACAATAACCAGCATGGCGTCTGGGTCAAAGCACGAGACGTATGCTCGTATGTCATCTGTAGTATTCTGATGATGCATATAAAGGGATATCTGTCAGATTCATGTGAAGTAATAACCTCTTTAGAAATAGAACAATATGTGATATGATATCAGTCATTATGTGTGCACATAAACGCACTCCATAGGGGTACAGAGATCCTGAATGACTTAGCTTTGCATGTGGTTCGGTCATACAGCATTTTTCTTCAAATTAAAGTATTTTCAGTTTCTAACACTCTGGACCTGTAAACATATTCAGTGATGTCAGTAATGATGATAATTTTGATAAAATACTTTTGATCATATCAGTGAAGATGAAGACTGGAACAGATGTGTTTTGGCTGATACCCTGCTACTATATATTTTTATATATCTGTGTTTCTTGACTTCAGACGTGTGACTTTCTTCCTGAACACTGGGTCTGAAAGAAAAAAAGGACAAAAAGAGAAAGAAAGATGTTAGCTTTTTTTTTTTCCACTGTGCTTTAAAGTAAAAAAAACCTTTCAATTAGCATGTCTCATCTTTGTCTCAAAAGAAAGTATTTGATACTAAAGCTTTTGTAAGTCATGACCATGGCTGAAGAAGTTTTAGGCATAGAAGAGAAACCTGAAACACATGTAGTTCTAAACTTAAAAAATGGTAAAATTGTGCACAAAATAATAATGAAAATGAAGAGATGTGGTGTCTGGATAACAGTTGTTCTGTCTGTGTGTGTGTGTGTGTGTGTGTGTGCGTGCGCATGTCTTTGAGAGTGTGAGGGTAGATGTGTGTGTGTGTGTGTTTGTTTGTGTTATATCAATTTCTAAATAAGGCCACAGAGCCAGAGTCAGTTGCAATCTCTGTGGACCAGACCAGAGCAAATCAGCGGCTGATTGCACTTCAAATTATGAAGAGCACTTTATCCACCCTAACTTGCGAAGGGATGGCCTTGACAGACAGCTACTTTCTCTGCAATTCTGATTAGAAAACATCCACAGCCCACTTTATTGAGTCTTATTTATCTTGCTCCCGAATGGAAAAATAATATGACACAAAGACACAACACAGTGATAGACAGTAAGCCCAGAGGAAGACAAAAATGCCAGCTTTCCAATCCTTTGCTCAAGTGTGGTTGCTGAAACTAACAAGAGTTACAAGTACAAACCATGTTTATCATGCAAAAATGTAAATAACGTGAGCATTATTTTTGAAAAGTCCACATGAGAATAGCATATCAGTAGAGACTGAATACCTCTGCTGTGGAGTCTTCTTTTAAAAACAATTCAATAAATGCATTCTGCTAAGTGACAAGATTTATGGGAAAAATGTGAAGGAAAGCAATTGGTCGGCTCACTGCCCTCCTTGTTAAATTCCGACAACTCTACCGCTGTTGGCCTCATTAGTAGTGTAATGTGAGCATGCTAAAATGATTAACTGTCACATTGTAAGTGGTCCTCTTGAGGGAAACCTGGTACTGGTCTCAAATTGCTCATTGAGTGGTTGGTAGAAACAGACTGTAGTTGAATGGTTAAAAATCATAATAAATGGACAAAACATGCTCGCAGCACTTTCTCATTCTTACAAATAGCCAACAAAATATGATTTGTGCAGATGGAACAGTTTGTGCTTCAGTTCAACATGTTGACAGAATGTCTTGAAAATGTATGACCAAACAGAAAGAAGAATTACCAGTATTGGAAATGGTTGGACAATGATGTAGAAATTGCTGAACAAGCTGAATTATTTCAGCAAGAAATGCAAACTTGGCCCAAAAGCACATGTGGTTGCTGGCACTTATGAAGTTTTATGAACAAATAGAAGAACCCTGACAGTGTGTGGAAAAACTGTGATTGGTAGAATATGTAGGTGGAGTGACAGTCTTCAATTGTGGGCATTCAGATTGACAAAATGTGAAATACTAAACAAAGTGTGTGCAGCCTGGCATTCGCACAGGGCTACCTACTTTTTATGGCTGCTGATCTGCCTCATTTATCCTCAGAAGGGGCAGGAGCCTATGCTTCATGTTGCATTTTTAGTGAAATACACTAACTAGGGCTGTCACTTGTTATCCGAAATCCGGATATTCGTAGGAACGTGGGTTAAAAAGTTCATATTCGAGCTATAATGACTTGCTCGAAATGTAAGCTGCGGTCTCTCTGCATCATCCACTGAGCCAACCATCGTCACATTGTGATTTAACAGGCGCCCCTCCCTCCCTGCCAGGCCTCTCTACAGTCTCACACTGGCAGGTGCACTCAGACAGTGAGCATGTTAAAACAGCAGCAACAAAACTTTTCATGGACCATTTTTACAAGGAATGACGGTAAGAGAAGCATTCAGAAGGCATAAAACTCACACGGTAACTGTAGTAGGTAAGATGAGAATGCAAGCTCAGCGCTGTCACACAAGTTTACTTTCCGTTTCATCTCTCCCCCTCTCTCATACACACACGATAAACACTGAGGTAACAGTTACAAATACTTTCCGAGAAAACGTCACCCGACAGTATAGTATTCCTCCAACGCATTTATTTCACAAAGTGCACACACAGTTAACCGAGTGACATCATAATGCCATTAGCCCACTAACGTGGTTGACTCAACTTTGGGTGCTTACGTTAAGAGCGCTGTAACGTCAGTTCCCACGGAACACGAAATGAGCAGTAGCAACAGTTAATAAGTCAGAGAAAAATAGTTGCTACCTTTGAGGCTACCTGTTATGAGTGCTGTAGCACTGTGATACTTTGATTTTCATGATGAATAATACAGCTGTGGCTGTTAGTACAGTTGCAGGTTGTAAAGTTAATTAAAGAAGGGAAAATTAAAGGGGAGCAAGTGTACCATGAAACGGGGGTCGAATTTTTCCAAAAGAATTTTGAGTCATTTTAAACTCGTTCAAACTTTTTTTTGTTTGTTTTTTAAGTGGCAGCCCTAACATACCTCAATCCCCAAAAAAAGGTGTATGTGTGTGATGTTGGAGGGGTTTGGATGTATATCTCTGTGAGTCAAAGCCAAAAGAACAGATCTTTGTTGCTTACATTGTGCTTTAAAACTGCAATCAAAGCATGTGCATAGTTTCTCAAAAAAAAACAAAAAACCAAAATCACACTACAGTTGCACAAGCCAGTCCTACAAAAAACCAGAGCCCTTTGGCTAAGTTTCAACGCAGCAAAAGATTTTTTTTTACTCTAGCCCCAAAATAAAATAATAGTTAGCATCAACTGCAAATCAAAACAGTTGCACTTTGACCAGTGTAATCATCTTGGTGTATCAAACTGTTTCAATTCCCACCTGAATTAACACACCTACACCAAGCGTTACTTATGGACCGATCGCCCAGTGAGTGTCTGAATGGCCTGGTATGTGCCCCCATTGAGGTTTTGCAGCTGAAATCACTGCCTGTCACAGCTGGCATAGAGGTAAGTGTTTTGCGTACACTGAGACAGGTTTTTAATGTTGGAAACTGGTCCCATTTAATAGCTGACTGCAGAACAATTAATCAGTCATTGTTCATTACAGTTGCCCACCCGGTTCTTCAGCCTTTATTGGAGCACTCAGTGTTGCAAAGTGACATTGTGGCAGCACATCAGCTCTGCTCTTTGCACTTCAACTAGATCTGAGAAGTTTGAGCAGAATGACTAGCAGGTTTTCTTTGGGGCATGCACTCTTCATTACAGATTTCACTAAATGCTGGTCCAAGTGATTAAACCTCTGCCAGTCGTTTTTAATGCACTGCAACATGTTCTTGGACTGCACTGACAGAGACATGAAAGCACTGTCCAATTACTGCATCCACATTAGTGTGAACCACAACCTTATGTGACATGTTCTGATCACACTGAAAGGCTGTTAATTACTTACAACACATCTTATACTGTCTGTAAAATGATAAAATGACACTGTTATGGTTTCAAGTAAAGTTCAAGCACATGTCTAAAGCTCAGAATGCACTCCCAAGTATAATATGACAAACATTACTATGTAGTCACATGTAGTTCATATTATTGTGCTTGATGCAGCAAGCACCAAGACTGAATTAAATTGTGTTGTAATGCTTTTAGTGTTTAAACTGCACTGTGTGTAAACAAAGCAGTCCTGGGTTTTTAAAACAATTAAAGCAGATTACCAATGAGTAATCCCCTGAAACCCTGTTAAAGGTGACAAATCTAACATTGAATACACAATAAACATTCACCACATCTTAACAAAACAAACCTTTTAAACAAGACACCAAACCCAACCTTTCACAGCAGCGTTTTAATGAACTCAGCCTTTGATAGCAACAAAACACATGAACTCCAGGGCTTTGTTCAAGCTGACATTTTAAAACAAACCCTTATCTCTCAATGCTGAAATTCGCTCTGTTATCTCAACACTATAATTTGCATAAAGTGTTGAACCTGCCAATAAACCAGTGGCACTGCAAAGCACTTTAGGTTTCCAACACCTAAAAGACTTCAATCTCCAAGTTAAACATTTTAGATCTCACCAACGTATTCACCCCCAATGCAAATACGCTACATCAACATTTTGGGTCCAAAGCTGCCAATGCGACAACCAAAAGGATGCTCTGAAGCTAAACCCTTAAAACTGCACAAGATTGTAATCCAACGACAGTCCCATTTTCTCACCTGTCTGCAAAGGGAAATGGGTTTCTGCTGCGGGAGATAAATGGACGGATGCACACCGAAGGTCCCTGTGGTTGATGGATGCGTGAAAGCTTGCACTCCCTCTGACTTTGTGGGTATATCATTAACACTTAACAGTACGTGTCAGTTGTGAGGCATCGTGAGATGTGAAAAGCATGAGATGTTTTCATGACTTGACATTAACATATTTGCAAACCAGCCACTGTAGGTTGTGGTTTTCCAAAATTGCATAATTACTCAGGAAATCAGGAGACCGAACTTCACCAGGGCGTCTGGGGATCTTCCTAATTACATGAACAATTTTGCATAGACATAATAACCTAAAATCTATATTTGGGAATCGCGAGTAAACTTCAAAGCTAAAGAGAACATCTCTATAATTACAGTATTTTACTCTCTCTCGCCTGCATGCACACAGTACCAGAGGAGAGAGGAAGAAAACCTACTGATAGAAGAGCCGCTGACTCGTCTGTCGATATGCAGTCACTGTCCTCTTTTCTTGCAGTTATTAGTTAGAAATAGTTGTTTGCTGTGCGAGAAAATGGACTTGTGGGGTGAGACTGTCTATAAAGTGTCTATGGCACGAGTCTCATGGTCATTTAAACAGTTGACAGAACCGCTTACAGTCATCACCAAAGCAGAAGCAGCCAATGGACCGAAGTCTCCGGTCTCATGCTTGGCAGCAAAATTAGTTTTTGGTTTGTGGTCAGTTTAAGACTCAGTTTGTCAAGTTTCAGTCTGCTATGCTGTTACTCCTGCATTTCGCTGCGTGGAAGAAAAAATACACAGAAAAAGAAAACAAGGCATTTATTTGCCCTTTTTATATAATCCTAATGCCATCAACCATAGTGGCTAGTAAGAGTGACCATGTTACACACCACTGCAAATTCTACCTGCATTTGGCTCCTGTGTGGTTGGTATTGTTAAGCCATGGATGTCAAGATTCAAGATTAACTTTGCCGTCCCACAAGTGGGAAATATGTCTTAGCCTCTTGATATGTCATGCTGTATTAAAATGCATTTAATTTCCTATTGTGTGAGTAGTGTAAAAAAATATGCAATCAGTTGACGTCAGGATGTTTTTACAAGGCACTGCTGTAGTAAAGGCTACTATCATGAACCCTCTGTGCTACACTGGATACTGTGCTCCTTCTGCAAAGTACACCACACAGAGCAGTAAGAACCATGACGATATTTTATTCCTGGGACAGAGTTTACAGTTAGCATTGGCATAGCACAGCTGCAGCCATTTGTATGTAAATTGCTTAAGATATTTTCTGTATCATTTTGCAACCTGCTGAATAGTGCCACCCCATTTGTTTCTTTTTTTCCCTCCATGTCTTTGCTTCTGTATCCTGAAGGTGCACTGTGCATCAGACAGTTCCAACTCTGTGTCACTGATGAGATGCAGGTAAAGCTGACACACAGCAGAGACCAAAGAGAGGGAGAGACTTTTATATGAATGTAATACATCAACTAATGCTGAGTGGTAGATCTGCAGCATCCAATTATAGCTTCTCTTTCTGCAGCCGCTGCTGCTGTTCTCTCTCTCTCTCTCTCTCTGAATTGCAACACAATTGACTTTTACCGGTCCATGTATCACTAAATGTCAGCCAATTCCATGTTTAATTTTTAAAATGGTTATAAATATAATGACTGCTCTCTAATTTGCATCTCAGGTTCTCAGAGCCAATTAACGATTATTCTGCTGTCCTGAACCAGAAGTTTAAATCACATTCAGTGCTGCAGTAAATGCATGTGTCTGACAAATTTGATCTAATGAAAAAAAAAAAAAGAAAGAAAGAAATTGAAAACTATCCAATAGATTCAGCAACATTTCATCCTTAAAGTGCCATGTTTATTGTCAAGAAATGTTGCAGCTATATTGAGATCAGTGTAAGAGCACTGGTACACTAAAGTAATATTATAAAGTGGGTGTTATTAGAGTTTGTGTTTGGCTTTTAAAATTCACATCCGAGAATCCCTCTGCAAGGATAGGAAGGATAAGCGTGGTGGGCTGTAGACTTTTTTGAATACACAAATTGATAGCAGGGCTTTTAAACAGCTGAATGTGCTGTGCTTCTGACCTTCACCAACTCACACAGGAACACAGAGAGCAAGATCTTTTGCAGAACAAATCCCAGCGGTGTTCACATTTTCGAGCTCAACACTGTCCAGAAAGCTGCCTCTTTTTTGTTCTTTTTGATGCTATTTCAGGGTAACTTATTATTCACAGCTATCCAGATGCTTTCTCCAGGGTGGGCGACTGACAGAAATGTCAACTTTTTCAGTGTGATTGACGCATGAATCCATCCGCTGAATAACTGGCCCTCACACTCATTCACGTTTAGAAGCATCAGCCCATATCCGGCCCTCGCAAACATACACACATCAATGGGAGGTCACGGGATCTTCACACTGAGATCTCTTTTGCCTCACTGAGCGCGCTCATATCGACGTATTCAATCAGCAGAGAGCGTCATGTGCCTCCCTTTCGAGATCTTTTTTCTTCCAAGCATTTAAAAGGAACAGAGAGAGTCATGAAATAAACACACACAAAAATAAACATGCACTTGTGCGAACGTGTGTATGTTGTGTCATCTATTATTCATACTACCGTGTTGCCTTTCTGAGGGACCAAAGACATCTCAGCACAATACAGCTGCAGCTCGATACACGCCGAGTAATCCTACACACATCCCACTCGCTGTTCTCTGTCTGTTTTCCCCTCTTATGCCACTTCTCGTCCTTTTCACCGACTCCTCCTCCTTTACTCACGCCCGGCGTCTTCGCATCTTCTCGCCTCTCCTCCTCCTCCACCTTTTCTTTAATCCCTGTCTTTTCTCTTGTACCTTTGCCTCCGCTTTTTCATAGGGTTGCTTATCTCATATGGCCTCTCTCCTCTATCTCACTCTTCATCCCATTACTGTGCTGTCTGTACAGTAAAATCACAGCAGGATCATCTGTACATAAAGAAAGAACGTGTCACAGTGTCAATCGACAATCAGGTTTGTTTATGCAAATTTTTCAGTTATTTCACTGGGCCCTCCTCCTGTTCCATTCTCTCCCTTATATACACTAAAAGATTTCTTCTCCATATTCCCATTTTACCCACCCCCACATCTGAATCTGACCCTCAATCTACCCCTCCCTCCCTCTTTTCTCTCAACACTTCCCATCCTGTCTTTGCGCGCCCTCCCATTTCTCCCCCTCCTTTCTTCCTCCTTCTAACCGCAGGCATCATTCACCTTGTGGTTCTCTTGTAGGACACTCATCTTAGATCACCACAGGTCGGAGAACAGTGGGGTGCACACACATTCATAAAGTAGACACACATGCTCTCATATGTGTTCTCTAATTTTCTTCTTTTGAACCTTTCTCACTCACACAGTCGTACAGTCTCGTGTAATGAGTGCCTGATCCAGCTGTGATGTCTCGGGGAAACCACGGTCTTTTTTAGATAGGTACGAGCACACGCGTGTGTGTGTGTTTGAGGATTTTATTCAAATGCAGTAAGTAATGTATGCATGATCACATCTAGCTACATCAGTGCCACATCAGCTGCCAGATGTGACATGCTGCTTAGATTGAAGTCAGAGCATGCAAACATGGGCGTGCAAATACTGCATCTCCTCTACATTAGGCCTGTAACGACGACTGCAGTCTGTGTTTCTCACTGTGCCCGCAAATGTAGCCTCTGTAAATGGAATAAACTGAATGGTTGCTGGGAGGGACTCGTAAATGCTGCCAAATGGCCACAGATGGAAGCTGTCACATTAAGTGAAACTAGACCATGTTACAGTTCACATGCGATGTTAAGTGAAGAGTGAAAAAATAAAAATAAAAAATCCTTCTTGCTACAAATTGGTCTGTGGCAAAGCTTCAGTTAGATGCTTTGAGGGCACGACAGTTGCATTCTCAAAGAACACTGGATTAGAAAATACATCTGCCTGATTTAACTTGGCTTAAACCACGCCCACTTCCGCTCTTTGTTCCAAGTCTTATGCTAAGCTAAGCCAAGATAGTCGGCTGCTGGATGTAGCTCTGTATTTAACAGTTATGCCTTGGGTATTGCTCTTCTCATCTAAATCTTAACAAGAAAATGTCAGACTATTCTCTAAAGGGTTTTTCCCTCCTACTGTGCTGGAGAAAGGATCATACTGACTAAAAGTTTAATGAAAATGTAATTGGCCCCTATGGCCTCCTTACATCCCCAAAATTTGTTATCGTGCCAGATGGATTTCTTAGTCAGGATAAAAGCTTATAAAGTGCCCAAGACCACTGGATGTTTAGAGAGGAGCAAATGGCAGGGACCAGAGTCAGAGAGGTGTCGGTAGAGCATCTAGCAAGCTTCATTCACTTTTATCACAGAGCGAAAGAAAGGGAAATAAAGCCAAGATTAATTTCTGAAAGTGATGTTACAGATTTTTATCTCCTGTGAATAGCTCTTGATGTAATCTTGACAGATTTTTGTGATGTAGACACATTTGACTCTTACAGGATGCCATCATGTTTAAACAAAGTAATGTCTCTGTACGCCAACGTCACAGAGCTCGCTGAAGTCACAATTCTGCCTTTATCCTCATTTAGCTTGTTATCTTACACACCAGAGAAACAAAGGCATAAACTAGTATAATCTGGTCAGTATGGGGGTGATATTTTGCAGTGTGGAGATGTTACCACAAAATCTGCTATCATTTGTTTGATAATCCCAAGCAAATAGAGGTGCCAAGGAAAGCTTTTATAAGTTTTATGGTTCCAGTTGAGTTCAGTCTTTAAAATGTCCTAAAACTGTAAATGAAATTGATACATTTTTCCTTGGTGTGGCCACTTTATGGATTGCAACAAAGGAGATCATGGTAATCGAATGTATAATACACATCCCTGCAAAAGCACGTATCACCAAAATTCCAAATAAGCCAATACTATTATTAGATTTAAAGGATATCAGTTGTTCAGCTGTTTTCGTATGTTGGCCGTCTGGCACTCTTAGAGGTCAGCCAGCGGCCCACGGAAGGAGTGGGGTTACACTCCTCATTTTGATTCAATAATTGATAGCTCTCTTCGGCTCTTTTCGCTCAAAATAAAAACTAATGGGCTGTATTTTTAGCTATGTCTGCACATCTAAAATGATTGTGGCTGCTGGAGGGGTTGATTCAGGGCTTAGGGGCCAGTCTGAGGGCAAGTCTGACAAAGATCACATTTTACGCCATGTACCTGTCGATCTATAATTTTCACCAAAATATTTCATCAAGGGAAAATAATCATCACGACTGATTTATCAGTCATGTTAGTCCAAGCAGGCTAAATTGCTAAAGCTGTGACCTTTTGCTTCTAATTACCCTTGAAGTACTGACACCATTGAGGCCAATAAAATGAATTCCTCTGAGACAAAACTGAGGTCACCCAATGAGCACTAACCAATTGGCATTTTCCATAAATCTGCCAGTAAAGAATAGAGCTCTTCACTTATACTGCTCAATATTCACTGTGTTTGTTACTGTTGCATTATTTGCAGTATTATTTATGTTACTTGTAAAATCGCATTCTGAGAATACTCTTCATCCAGTATCATGCAGTAAACCAAAAACATGGCCCAAACATAGATATCGCTTGTGTTAATCGTTATAGATTGCATCATAAAATGTTTTAATTAAGTGTATTTTCTTCAAATTTATAGCTGTAGTTTCTTACAAAGAGAAGGAAAATGGATTGTATTGCATCATTATCCATTACATGTTTATTTTAAGGGTGATATTCCCTTTGACATTTAGATTTCGTACTGGGTGTTGATGAAAATCTCACTTTTTTTTTTAAATGCATTCTTACTCAATTTACTCTTGAATGGAAGAGAAAAACAGGTTTGGCAGAGAATAGATTCATAATACTTTGCCTCTTTCTTATCAACAGAAACCAGATATATGCACATCAGCCTTGTGGTTGAGGAACTACCCGTGATTCATTTTGTATTTTTTCTATGACTTTGGCTTCTTTTATTATACCCGGCTTGACTGTGGAATGAGAACAGAACTTTTTGCACCAAGATAAGACAAAATATCACACTGACACATTGGACCAGGATGAACTTTGTGTGTGTGTGTGTGTGTGTGTGTGTGTGAGCGCGCGCGCCCGCGCATGTGTGTGTGTACGCTGAGTGTGCGCATGTGTATGTGTGTCTCAGAAATGGACAAGATGGCTCAAACAATCACCAGCAACAAGGGAGAGCGGAAATATTTGCTTGTGTAAACAACTTCTGGTGTCTGACATCTGCAATCATACTCACACTGTTCATGCTGTCCTGGCAGGACACACACACACACACACACACACACACAGAGTTGCACAGTCATAGATTTATAAAGAGAGAAAACTATTACAGAGGTGCCCTTGATAGTCTCTCTGGTTGGCCTGTGTGTGTGCGTGCATGCGTGCACAGTAGTACTATAAACATTGACTGATTCAATATTTACTAAATTAACACTGAAAGTGCTTGTTTTTTGTTGTTGTTGCTGTTGTTTTTATTGAAATGTAAGATAAAAATTGAGTCAGTTACCTTTACTGGTGGTCCATCAACATTTTGGAACAATCACTACAAAAATAACATTGTTGGTTCACTGTCTAGTCAATAAAAACCCAGCAGAAATCAGCTATATCCCTATTTTATCTCCACTTTGAATGCACTGATGTTTGATATCAAATAAATTGCCAAACAAACAAATTTGTTCTGATACACAATAGGTTATGCTTTTGCTCTTTTTATTTTGTATATTTGCTTGTAAAAAGATCATTTAGAGACCTCTAAGCTAAAGTTCCTCATCATCTTTTCTTTTCTTTTTCTGTCTGCAATCAAAAAATGTATTAAGTTTGTTCATGTGGGTGTGCATTCACTGGTGTCAGGCTGATTAAATTATCTGTGGCAAAAGTCAAATTTACTTAAAACTGACACATTAAGTAACAATTTAACAAAACAAATCAATTACTGCGCAAACAACAAATCTGGTCTGTTACACAGACCTGCTGCAATGAAAGTAACAATATGTAACTTTTCCACCTTAATGTAACAGTTTTAAGTCATTTTCATGCTAGAGTGATTTGTACCATGTTGACTGGGCTATCTGCATCATCCACTGGGCCCTGCTGTAGCTTGTTTTCAGCGCAGAAACCCTGCGGTTTCGAAACCGAAACTTAATGATGTATGTTGCACAAAACAGTTATTTTGGTGACACTGGGTCATATGTTATGGTTTTCCCTCTGATGTCTTACAACTGCTCTGCCTCAACTCTTGGATTCACGGAGGTTCCTGAAAGCAACATGTAACTAGGCTACCTGCTGCATACCATAGCTGCAGCTGCAGCACTGGGGAGTCATCGTGTTTTGCCCCAATATCAGAAGAAGTCTGGCCTGCCCACACAGAGGTCCATCGCTGGGATGGACACCAGAACTAGAGCCAATTGCATGGGCAACGTAACTGGGCAGAGCAGTGTCTACTAATGTCATGACAGAGGTTTGAATAATGTGAAGAGGACACTGGTGGAAGGAAGGAGACTGTGATCTAGCAAGAGTTATCTCAGACTATGTAGTTGTTGGAGACAGCTACGCTACACAAAAGGCTGCCGACAAACGCAAACTGTACTTGTTGCTGTTTAATAGCAAGTAGCTCCTTGTGAAGTTACCTGTCGTGTGTTGTGACTTGGCTGGATGTTTGACACCTTGTGAAAAATACCTGTAACGTTGTGGGGGTGCCACATTGCACAGAAATGAATTTGTACATAATGTTGCTTTAAGGGAAAAATGTCCATGCATGATGTGAGTGAATAATGGTGATTATATTCAACAGTAATTATTAGAAAAACAGTTTTAAAAGCTTATTACAAATAATTAAATGTAATTTATAAACAAGTCCAATGAATACATTATAATCTGTATCACAAACTGAAGTCTAATAGAGAGCAACTTGTGGCTAGTAATGTTCCGTGAAAACAGCAGTTGTTTACCACAAACATATTGTGTAAATAAGGACCATAACAAGGCCTTTCAGTTAAAGGACTGATAAACTACTGCTGTGACTTTGGTTTACCGCCATACCAAGTAGAAATGCAAGGTAAATGCTTGTTTTTTTTCTAAAATTTCACTGTAAAATAGGATTATAACTCAGGTATAAAGCTACAGTAGATTGCTAATAAATGTATCACTTCCTCTTGACAGTGTCCTGTACAGACAAAGTCCATCCCCAAGGCTGTGGTGTTGGCTCATAATCATATCCTTTCCCTGCATATAATATTTTTCACTGGTATTTGATCATCGCCTCAGGCAGGACAGAAAAAAAAGGAGAAAACAAGAGACATTTGATGGTAAGGGAGATGGAGTAGGAGGGGGACAGAGAGAGGAGCTGGAGATAAGGAATGACTCACACACATAAAAAGCAAGAAACAAACAGAAGGGGGGACACATTTTCTGTCGCCTGTTGTGATATTGTCAGAGGAGGGTCGTAACGAAGTGGATCATTTAGCCAAGGTGGCTCTGTAATTGTCTGGCTGACAGCAATTAGATTGTGCTCGTTAAAGCACTGCCCTCATTAGGCTCCAGACCACTCGCGGCGGGAGGAGACACTGCAAAGTGCAAGGGTGTCTCAAACTATGGGGGCAGGAAACAGAATTGGTAGATGGCCAAGGTGACTGCCTGTGGGTTACCACATGTCACGTTAATTACTAGTATCTTTGAGTGTAAGAACTTCTTCATTTGGCTGCTTGTTTGGTTGGGTTCATGG
>JAQFJB010000023.1:12937306-12949533 GCA_029874875.1 Naso minor
AATTTTCTTTGACAAAAAAAGCAAATTTAGTATTAATTTTATTTCAAGTGATACACTTCTGATTCATTGATGCACAACTTTTGAGTTCAGTTCAGATTTTTATTGTCCCTTGAGGGAAATTTAGTTTGAAGAAGTGGATAAAAACACACCCACAATATATAGGAAACAGTAAACAACCAAAAGAATCAATATATAAATATATATCCTGGAATGGTGGCAATAGTAAAGTGCTATTGTGCAGCGCAGGGTAAAAAAAAGTGCGTTTATTGCTCTTGGGACCTAAGAAAATTTAAAGCTATTGCTCTTGCCCTCAGAAGCTTGTATCGCTAATCAGATGGAAGAAGAACAAATTCTTCTGAGAATGAATGGTTGGAGTTTACTCTAGCAAGTGAACAGTAGGTCAGCTGAACAGCAAGGTGAGAAGTTAAACCACTCCACATGTTATTTGTGTTACAGTACAGGACAAATGAATTACTGGCCATTAAGTTGCCTGCCAAATAGTTCTACAATATCTCATTACAACGCTCGCACTGACATTGCACCATGCTGCTCGCATGGAAACTTGATTAACATATGGCATCGCGCTGGTTCCAAAAAGGAAAAACACACAAACCCAAACTGTCCATCAACTGCTATACTGTGCTAAACAAGCAACACTCAAAATGACTTATGATTATATCTGCTTGTATGGCTCCATTGTACTCTGTTGTGTGCTATTATATGAGATCTGCAGTGGTGACACATGCATTATCATCATCATACTGGTATATTACCATGTGGTGCTGCCTGTGGCACAACAGTCACCTCATCGCTCTTATTTCCCCACAGAGTTCGAATTCATAAGCCTGTGTGCTGACAAACGCTCACACAACTCCATCCCCCACAGCTGCAGATTTTGTCGTGCTCTGATTAAACACTTTCCTGATTGTTACTACTGTCAACCACTGTCTTGGTGTGGCCCAAGGTAAACACTGAATCTCCAGTTTTTCCTTGTCAGTATCTTTCCTGGGGGAAATGCAGGGGGAAAACACATCAGCCCGGTAAACAGGAGGCAATACTTCTCCTATGCATACCTTACTTTTGCTGTCTCGTTCTCTCCTTGTCTCTCTGCTCTCCCGAGGGGGCTTCAGTATAGCCAGAGGAATTGCCAAATACTCTTATGTCACTGCTACATTTTATCTAAATCATATTTTCCTTTTGTTTCATTCACATTTTCCCAAAGTACTCCAAGTCTTTCTTCCTATGCCCATCCCTCCCCCATAAATGTATTTCTACCTCTGCACAGAAACAGACAGGCATTTGCAGTATGATCAGAGTAAAAGAGAAATGATAGAAGGCTAGTGTGCGTATGTGAGAGTTTGTGAGAGCCAGTGGGCAGCAGGGTCTAGTCTCAGTGCCAAGCTCATTGATGGCATTGAACCTCCACCAGGAAGTATATCTTGGCAGATTGCTCCGTGTGTGTTTTCAGTGTGTGTGTGTGTGTGTGTGACCTCGTGTGGTTGCGAAGTCTTGTGTGAAAGGATCCCTGGACTGAGTTGTTAATAAGAACAGAACCAGGAAACTTTAACTGCCCCGATGTCTTGCCGAAAGGTACCAGCGTGATTTGAGAGCAGAGCTGGACTGGGATTCCCGTAAGCAATTTCAAAAGGAGTATCGAAAGGAGAGTCATAGAGAGCAGCACCGCCACCTTATTAAACTTTGAAAAAAGTACAGATTGTGAGGTCTCCTAACAATGTTTGAACAAAATGATACTGTGGTTGTTTGTCTCTCTTCTCATCTTTGCAGTGTGACAAACTAAATCATGATTTATTGGTGGAAAAACCTCAGAGAAATCAGCAGAACAGGGTTGGGATTGTCCTTCGGTGAAATCCTCAAAGCACACGTGGGCTTCTAAGCCAATATCCGCAGTCTGACACTTTGCTTTCCATTTTAACAAGCAAGTTATTGTCTAAACTTGCACCATATGTTTTTTGCAGATTTTTGAAAATACAATCTGTGATTCTCATGACACAAAATGAGGTCTGTGATGTTTTCTTAGGAGCTGAATAATGTGTGAAAGTCATGACTGGTGATAGTTTGTCATGGAGACAGGACGCAACCCTACATATTTGTCATCACAGTTGTTGTTAGTAATCAATAAAAAATTCAGTACATAAGGATTATTTTTCATGTTTTGATGCTATTACTTTATATCGAAGTAAGCGCCAATGATTGCATTCTTTTTGCAATGACAGTATCCGCCAAAGATAAAGAGATATTGTGAGGGATGATTAGAAAGCTTGTAAACATTCTTGTTGCAAAAAAATGGTGAGATTTATAGTAATATGCATGTAGCAAGAAGTATACCAAGTTACATTGCTTGACCGACATCATCACCTGTGTCACACGCTGTTTTGTGACCGACGATACCTGTGCATTTTTGTGGAATTTTATCATAGCTCTACAGCAAAAAAGCAGCACTGTGTCGAAGTCTAAGGGGATCTTCGTCAACAAGCTGGGAATGACCTTAACTTCTTGTTGAGGATCCCCAACCGAGTTGGGTCTAGGGCTACAGTCTCCAGAGACTGAACAGTGGAAGAGAGCCCTACAGTTTCCAAGACTGAAGACAGTGCCCAGCATGGCAGAGCATGCCAGTGTTTTTCTTCGACATTCTCAGGGTTATGAACCATGAATTCATCCCCCAGGTTCAGACTTTGAAGGTGAATACTACTGTGGTGTTCTGAGGTGTCTTGAACTGGCTACACATTAGACAATTTTAGGCCTGATTCTGAGCCCATTCTCCCCCACCTCAATGATGTGAGGGGAGTTTGCTTGGTTGCAAACAATTATTTGTCCAAATACTCCTTTGGGGTGTGGTGTCAATATGATTATTTTGCTGCTCCCTATTGAGTCAGAGCCTCCCAGAGCCCGACTTGGAATCGTAAATATCAAACATGTTTGATAGTTACGATTCCAAGTTGGACTTCCTCCGATGGAAAACCTCACAATATTCAAGACCAGGAAGCATCTGCTTGTGTACTTTTTTAAACATGGCAACAAACATAAACAAAAGCATGCCCCAAGCCAAGTAGAATGTTAAAAATGAAGACCAGCTTGTGGAATTATGGCAACAATGTGAGTGCCATCTAATGCAAAACACGCCACAACAAGGCTGACAGGGAGAAGGCATGGGTGGAAATTGAGGTGGTGTTGGATGTAACAGGTAAGTGAGTGGGATAATACTTACAAAGTAACAGTAGTAACTTTTAGTATTAAATGTAATATTATTATTATTAGTGGTAGTATTATGAGATCATGTGTCTGTGCAATTGCCACTGTGAAACTGTTAATACAAACAGCAGGTGTATGGTCTCATGGTCTGGACGAATAGTCCGCTGTGTGCATTTAAAGGACTAAAATGTTGAAAAAAAATTTTGGCTGAAACTGTCGTAATGTCCGTGGTCTCCCACGTTTTTAAAATCGGTTAAGATCTGATAATGATCTAGCATGTAGCCAAAATAAGGGGAAACATTTGGTACAAAGACTTTAGAGTACTGGGTTTTCCAACATGACAGTGTGTAAGTTTCTTGCCCATAACATCACAAGTGCTTGACAAGATTACAGAACGGGACTTCCAGAGAGTGTTCTTAGTGTGACAGGTGTATCAAAACTTTGAAGGGATGGCAACCAAACTTAAATGTATCAGGTACAGTTTTGATTTTTATAGGTGCTCTCTAAACTTTATGGTTGCACCTTGTTTTTACCGTCAGACAACAGAGGATAACTTATGTAGGAGCTCTTGTGTGTATTGCATTACATTCTAAGCCAGTCCTTGACATTTTCCACTTTGATATGATTTGCTGTCAGTTGTTTTCAGCTCAGTGAGCTCTTTGTCATGTTGATTTGATTAGTTTTATTCTATTCCATAATGACAATGCTACACTGAACAAAATGACAGTAACATCCTTCAGTGGGAACACAAACACAATCATCAATCAATCTGCAAATTAATTCAAATAAAACATTAAATGCATTAAGAATGAAAAATGAGAAGAAAATGGGGTAAGTTCATGAATGGTAAGCTGTAGTTATTGGAGACTAAGCACACAAAGAGTCTAATATGAGGGTTAGCTGAGCCTTCACCTGTTCACTTTGCTCATACTGGCTATTAGTATCTACTCTTGGCATTAATCTGTAAACCCCACACACCACTGGACCTGATCAGGGTAGATGTCAAGTCATAAATATAAATTATGTTATCACTGAAGCGGCTCAAATCAGTCTAATCTAATTCAACCGAATTGGGTGAGACTGAATTAGTGAACCCCTTCACGGTACCCAGGCAATCACCATCAGCATCGCCTCCAAATACAATTCCTCCTATGATTGTCAAGAAGGGCAAATGTAGTGGAAATCATCTTGAAATTCCTGCTACCCCACCATACACAAACACACACACACACACACACACACACACACACACACACACACACACACACACACACACACACACAAATGCTCAGTTCTCATAAGTAACACCGCAAAACTTCTAGTGGACAAAGGCTTGCTTAAAGCAGCTGCACTTGTACCAAGAAGAGAGCGGGAGGGATGAAATGGAGGAAAATTTATTGGGTTTGTTCTTAAAAACTTAAAACGCAGTCACCATCAGCCTTGACCAACTTCTGCATACAATAATTTGAGTGGCAGGTTCTGAAAAGAATTTAATACTCTGATGCTAGCTCTGACTTGCGAGTGCAATTTTTCTCTTTATTATCCAGATGTAGTTCAACACAGGGTGTTACAGAAAAACTTTGAAGCAACGAAGGACTTAATCTCTTGCTCAAGGACACTTCAACAGGTTTGCTTATTTACCCCCCAATGCTGCTGCCAGATGTAGAAACTTGACTGCAGCAACTTCAATTATATCTAATGAAAATGGCATATGGCTTTTAATTTGCTCATTGGCTAGCGTCTGTTTGTATTTTCTGCGTCAACACTTGTACAGATTTGTTAAGACTGATGAAACATTTCCAACCAATCAATAATTAGCTGTGGCTGCCCGTTTTGGGTCTAGTGAATTTGTATGTCATGACTTTATAAAGAAGGACAAGAACTGCCGGGCAAAGCAGAAGTGTTTCAGAAAGCGCATTTGACACCACAGTCGCACTGGATGATTTATTCAGTTAATGGGTTCAACCACTAACACACTCTTGCACACACACACACACACACGCTCAGTAAGTTAAACAGCTTAATGGATTCTTCCCCTCCACAATTCAAACACATGAAGACACACACAGCTACTGAGCAAAACTAATGATTTGTACGACTTTGCTGCTCTCTCCCACACAACACACAAACAGCGCAACGGTTGGTTACGTTTTGTCACTCTTTGGTTCACCCTTGCATCCACAAGCACACATGCAAACACACACATACACACGAGCGCGTGCCCACATATCGCTAGAGTGCAAGACTCGATCAAAACAGATCAACTATCTCACTATTTGAACTGCAAACAGAGCTCGGCATGTGATCTGACTTAGTGCACACGTGCACAGAAATACTGCAAGGATTACAATACCCCCCTGATTACCGTATGTAATTTATTGCATAAGCAGACAATTTTTCAAAGGAATCATTTTCCTCCTAACTTTATCAAGGCTGTCTCCACATGATCAGTGGCAAACGCTTTGCATTACTACGAGCATTGTTTTGCTGTGGGTAGCGCAATAACACCAAACACCACTTAGACTTTATACCTTCCTGCTGCAGTAAACATGCAGGTTAGTTGTACTGTATCTCTAGCTGCTACTGATCTTTAAAATGTAAATCTATTCGGATAATGCTGACTGAGATGCTTAAACACTTAAACACTGAACAATCATATGTCACAACCATAAAACTGCTACTTCTAAATAATGTACCCAGTCAAACACTGGTTTTAGAATCGTAAGATTTAACAGACATGACAAAGAAGATCTCATATGGTGCAGAAACAGCCCACAGACAGACCTTAACCCACACAATTTACAGAATATGCTCACCAAATGACATTTACTATTGAAAGTAATGTAAGTACAGTAATAGATGTACAAATTAAAAGCTGTGTACAACAGTTGGCGATAGAGGAGGCTGATTGTAACCCATTGTGTGTGGATATCCATTTCTGTGGCAGAAGTAAGGTGAGAGAGAAATTGTGTTAAAGCACCGCAGCACTATTTGAAATATGCACTGCACGAGTAAGCTGTACTTTAAAATGCAGGTGCACATTGGATGAGGCGTGCAAAATTACATACATACACATGTTTTTATGTGAGTAGAGGCTGCAGATGGGAAAAAAACAAAAACAAAACTGTCTTTTTGCCTTAGGATAGCTATAGGAATCCAATAAAATGAGATGGGAAACCTATGCGGCTGTGGACGTCCATGGGAGTAATCCCTTGATACAGTGCACAATAACCTTCATACAAACATGGTGAGCTGAACAAAACCTGTACATATTAAAATACATCCACTACAAGAGTATGAATGTCATAACAGCTGTTTTGAATAATTTGATTAAAAGCACAGCAGGGTTACTCATCCTTTCCTGTAACTGTGTGTGAGTTTGAACACTTGTCCATATTATTTATTACACAGAATTCAAAGAAATGTTTACCTCAGCCAGCTTCTCTCTCACCCTCTGCTGGTGCATTACTCCATTTCCTGATGCATTTCATCAATTCTACTGTTGATCACTTAATTTGACCTGAAAATTTGGGATATGTGCCTCTATGCTTATGTACAAACATGTCCATCCATGAACAGCACCAGATACAAAATTAACACACACGCACTCTTTTCTTTACTCTAATATTATAATGTTCACATTGTGTTATCATTACTAATCACACCACATTTTTGCTAGGCATGTCAACAATGGCTGATGGGAAATGCCTCATAGACATGATAGTAGGCCCATTTTCTAAAGTATTTCCAAATTTCAACACTTTAAATTCTGGTCATGCATTTGCATTAATCTTCCGCTCCCTCCTTAATTTCCCCTTTTTTTTAATTCAGCCCAACTTTTAACACAGTTACGCCCCAGACTTACAATTAGGCTACTTAAAGATTGCTGCAATTTGCAAAGAAATCTTTTCTCCCCGCGCAGTTTACTCTTTGGCCTCCGGTGTTAATAATCCCTGGTAATACAAATTGCAGCCCAAATCCCAACTGACTATTCTTAACCTCCACTGAGAGCCCAATGAGATTTCACAGAGGACTTGAGAGCAAGACATTTCCCCCCTGTGCTGTGACAAAGAGCAATCTGTCAGAGCACATGGAACATCCTGAATAATAAACAGCTATGGTACTGAGGCCATCTCTGCGTGTTTTGAGGTGTAATCTAGTTCAGAGAAAGGAGTTGGGAGCCGTCATCCTCCTGTCAATATGTTTTGAAACCATCAGGCCTATTTTCTGATGTATCTACATTTTAACAGAAATTATATTGACACATTTCCTCCCTTCATTAGCTCTCCTCTCTAGGCTTTTTTTTTTTTATCACTAACTGCTTTCAGCACCACTGCAATCGAAGACCAGTAATTACTGTCTGACTGTCATTTCCCCAGGTTATTCCTCGCCCGTGTGTCTCAAAGCATAGTTAACTGTGCAATTCAAAATCTTACTGCTTGATAACTGTAATGAAAAATCCCAGAGAGAATGGAACCTGAATTCCTTACCTTCTTCTACAACTTTAAATCAGTCAGACCACCTCTCACACACACACACACAGACACACAACTTAAGATTCAAAGAAAGATCATGATGGATGGATGGATGGCAGGCAGAGGCTTTGCCTGGAGTTATGCAAACGCAAATGTGTGTTTGCATGTGTACATACATACTTGAAAGGTCGAATGTGTGTCTGCAGATCTAATCAAGTGTGTCCATTGTTCTTTCTCTCTGTGCACTGCAGGGAGTTAGCCTCTCCACAGTTTGTTCATTGCACTGACGATTCACTGGTTCCCAATGCATGTGACAATAACGACAAACTTGAAACTTCAAGTGAGCAAGTCGATCGAAAATGAAACAATATAGTCGTATGCTATATTTTAGTGACAAGATGAAGACAAAAAATATGTAGCAAATAGCAGCAAGTTTTATAAGTCAGCCCTATTTTCTTATATTACTGTGTTGTAAAAAGAATTCATTGGGTGCTTTACATATGTGGAAATGCTGTAGGGTTTACATACATAATATATAAAAAGGACACAGATATTTCAAATCCCACTTTGGTGACCCACAACAGACACACAAGAGACTCAAATGTTAAAGTCACGTTTCTTCGTGAATGTCTGTTTCAGAATGATATGCAAAATAGACAAGTTCCTCCTTGGACCCTGTACGTGAAGACTGGAAGCCAATAAATTGCTTCTCTTCGATAAGCTAATTTGTTCTCAGCTACACCCACACACACTCACACACACACACACACACACACACACACACACATACGTACACACACAGTGTGTGGTGTCACAGTCTATTGTTCTAGATGTTATTTTAGCAAAGAAAATGCAGTTTAGCCAAGCCTTCCGTTCACACCACTATATTATGAAAGAAAAAGAAACAATGTGCACAAACACACACGCACACACACTGCATTTGGTATTCAATGCACAATGGCACAGGAGTGGCTATTGTCTTTGTACAGCAGAGACGTAGTCAGTCAGATGGAGGTCTCTGTGTCGGTGGTCAAACAGCATTAATAGATGCTAATGGAACTGTTATCAGCTGCTCTACTTCATAAGCATGTCATTATTGTCTTGTCTCAGGCGAGAACAGGAGCGGGTTCGTTAATGGCACTTGTTACAACAGCGGACTGACACGAGGCCGTTGTGTGTGCTGCGTGGGTTCATGAGTGAGTGTTCCCAGTTTAAGTGTGGCTGACATTTCCATGCCCACTGCGGATGCGGACACTCATGAGCGCGGCTCTCGCTGTGCATGAGCCTGACATTTTGATGCTGTGTGCATTCCGTTATGTTGACTGACGGCAGGACGTTTTGTTTGTAAATACTGTCGATCAATCAGCCCTCAGGCATTCAAAATGCATACGCACACATCCACGCGCACGCACACACGCACCAGATGTCATGAAGTCACATCCAGAGCCCTGGGTTCTGACTGTTGATCTAAGCAGAACGTCAAGTGAATATTTATGATAATGTGCCCTAGCTGTTTTTAAATAATTTAATATGCCAATTATTCTTCCAGTGCAGGCGGTGCAGAACAGAGGAGGGCAAAGGGTTGACAGCAAAGTCCCTGCAGCACACACTTCCTGTCCGTCCAGCTAGACACGCTGCAAAAAATGAAGCAAAACATGTCCCTGAATTGAACATGGATGGATGTGCGGATCCACAACAATCTTCTAACCTTAAACCTGCCACAAAACACGTCTGACTTTTATAAACATCAGTTCCAGAGTTTGTCATTTCTTGCATACAGAGTAGCCATCACAGGACCCTGGAGACAAAATTTGATGTTACAAGCTTTAATTATACGAAAAAAAGCGCCACATTGTTTAATCATTCTGAGTGGATTTCCCCGTGGAGACTTTGCGAGCTGAGGGCCATGTCTTGTCGCCTCTTCTGGTGAGCTGTCCACCTTTGCTTCCCCTGGGGAACTGAGTCAGTTTTTTTAAGGTTACATTGCAACATATTCACTCCACCAGTGCTTTGACACATCCCGGGTTCTACATCCTCCCTCTGTCGTTCCTCCATGCTCTCTGTTTTTTAACTTTTGTCAGCCCTCTTCTGCTTATTTTCTTCCATCGTCTCCAGTTTCCCTACCTCTCTGTCTGGATAATTTCTATTTATTTTCTCTCCCTCACCCACATCCAGACAGATTAGATTTCAGAGTTGTGAGACAGTCTTGCAAAAGCGTCTGCACTTGACTCACTTTCATGCAGATGTAATTGGTGGTTAAACACTCTGATATTTTTCTTGTAAAATGTGATAAAATTCTGAGATGCAGCTGCATTAACACAATTTAGTACAAACAGTTTTTAAGCACAGCGCTCTCACTGACAAGCATGAGGATTTAAATAATGACTTCTGCTGCCCCACTTCCTTTCTCAGACACGATTACTCTACAATTACGTTACTGTGCACTGTAACTCTCAACATACATTGCTCAAATACATTGTAAGCTCTTCTGTATGTCTTCAAAATGACAGTTCCATGTAAATTTGATGTTAATTTATATCCATTAAAGCTACAACTACAGTTTCTCCCAAAACTAAAATAATTACATTTTATGTATGTGTATATACAGTATGTATACATATCTTTAATAAGACCAAATCAAATACGTCTGGAAAATGTCCAAGATTTCTACTAAATTTCTAAGTATATTTCCTAGTTTATAAAGAGGTTAATGGGTGAAGTCAAAACAGCCTGATGTGGTACTTGAATACTGATTATTCAACCTTTCATGTAAATGATTAACAGTTTCTATTCCTGTCTATAGCAGCAATGATGTCAAGCATCTAGTTGGAAATGGTAATTTGCTCTGACATGGATTAAATATTAATGACCCTTTATTAGCTACAGTAACGACTGAGTGAAGCACATGAAGCTCAAGAAACACATTGTAATAACATCACACCCTTTGTTTTCCTACAGTGGAGAAGAGCTGTTTGTTCTTCTTGTTATTCTAATACACAGATTTATAGCAGGCATTGCATTACAGTGTTCCTCTTTTATAAAAGTCCTTTCCTGTTCCTGCTCAACCATCCCCCTTACAGATGGTCAATTTCCACTAAATACACCAAATTGTACTGAAAGTAGGTGATCAGTAAGGGGTCATTAGGCAACCTGTGAGGTTGGCAGCTGCAGCCCTTTTGAGATGGGTGTAATTTGATTTATATAAATAAGTGTGTGAGTCCACTTTATTTTATTTAGCCAGTATCAGTGTGGCTGTAAGTCATATTTCGGCTCATGCCTTCACACCTGAAAAGAAAAAACTAATGTAACAATTATCCAACCAGAACAAAAATTTATTTTGGCAATTGCAAAACAGTATGTAAAGCTTTAAATCCACCTTTTCATATTGTCATGTCAGCTGTAATTATGGCTGCACGCTCTATCAGTGAGCCAGAGTGCCTTGAAGTTGGTAATTATCATTGTGCTTATCTCGTGACTTTTGTTTTCTATGTTTTTGGACGGAACAAAAGGACTAAAGACAGACGGGAACCTAAATGATCTTTGTCGTGCTGGTTCGTAAGTGCCTGTTCTGCAAAGAAATAGTGAAAAATACAAATTTCTCAAAGCCTTGCTGTGTGTGGTGTGTTTGAAAATGTGTGTTTTCATCATATGTGAGCCTTATTTTCAATGACGGAAAAAAAGATTTTCAAAAACAAACAGAAAAACAACAAAAAAAACCCCACCAACCAATGCTCTGCTCTGCCATTCAGAATCAATTAATTTGCTTGCAGTATTTTGGTGTGGTTTGGTCTGTTGATGTTTTTTAAGGGTATTTGAAATTGTATATTTGCAGCATGTGACCCCTGCTGCATAAATTTGTCTTTTTAAAGGAGTCCACATGACTGGATTGCTGAAAATCATCTGTTTTCCACAGCATGTTTGCCTCCTCCTCTTTACTACCTCACTCTCCTCCTCTCATTTCACCCCTTTTATCATCCTTAACCTCCCACTACTTCTGCATGGCCTTCCTTTGTCCCTATGCTACATGGACAGAGCAGTATTACCAGCAAGTTAGTAATGTAACATGTTTTTACAAGGCTGTCGATGTCTGATAAGGATGTTCTGCCAAGGATTGCGTTTGAGGAAATAAATCTTTTAGAATGACATAGTGAAATGGAAAGAGAGAGAGCTGGCCTTAAGGATGAATGTCTTGCTGCTTCGTGTTTCTTTTTTTTTTCTCTCTTCTTCTCTGTTGATGTTATTGCAGCATTACCACTTTTATTAAGCGAGACTTTGATCCTTTTTTGAGCTGTCTTTCGTGCATGGTCTAAAGTGCACGACAAAAGGACATCTGTGCATAATCTAGGCACAAATTAAGGTGCAAAGTGCAAAGGGTTTGTATAGTCTTAATCAGGAGTCTTCAACCTTTTTCAGTCTGGGGTCCCCTTGATCGATAGAGAAACAGAGCAGGGACCCCCAGATTAAAAAATAAATAAATAAGAAAAATAAAAAAGACAAGTGTTTTAACTGTTTTTTTTAACCTATTTTATACTCAGTCATTAT
>JAQFJB010000023.1:13242421-13253415 GCA_029874875.1 Naso minor
ATGCATATATTGTAGAATGAAGTTTCGGGCATCAAGAATGGGCAAATAGGGTTTGGTTGTCTAACACAGCCAGTCCTCTTAAAGAGAGACATATTCAACAGGAAGACGCTGGGTGTGAATCATTTGAATCCTCTGGGAGGCAGACAGGGGATCAAGAGGGCACAGGGGGAAGGAGAGGACAGGAGAGAACGAGTTAAATATTATGTGTCCAAATTAGGCAGTGGAACACCTTCAGCAAACGGACTTTTTTCAAATGGAAGACCCACTGAAAGTTTCAGTGGGTGGAAAAGTCCATAATGATATGTCACTACAATTTGAGCCAAAATGGCTGCACTCTCTCTTGAGAAAAAATACATTTTGCCTCTCAAAATAGCATCGAATTAACCAGCAACTAATTTGTATATATTTTCCTGCATGTCACTGCCAAACAGCCCATATTGCTCTCAGTTAAATCTTTTTTATGCTGTAATTATGCAATGAGTTTTAATCAAGGATCTGCTCGAGCAGTGTTTCTATCATTCCCCACTGGATAATATCTGTCAAAGGGAAGAATGGCATGTCTTCATGTCGAGGGAAGTGTTCATGCCTTATATAGTCTTGGTCTCGTACAGTTGCCTGCTGCACATAGCTGGATCTAGCCAGGGGCTAAGGAAGCAGACCTTATGAGAGCTCATTAAAACAGTCTTCAAGTCATAAGAGACAAATATGAATGTACCACAATAAAAAGGGAGCTTGCCATCAAAAATAATCAAAAGTAATGGAGCAGTTCTCAGACTGAAAAAAGTGTTTACTCAAAACGGAAGCCACAGTTAGCTCAGATGGGTGAATGAAGAAGGGTGACAAAGTGGAGCACAGTTAATGCAGGGGCTTAATACTAATATTCCAACATCTCTAGTATTGTGAAACAAACGAGCACACTTCCTCTCACCTCGAAGGTCAATCTAGGACACATTTCTCCTCTAATGGGAAGCTTCATGACATTTCTGTGCAGAGACGATTCTCTTTGAGTCGACATCTTTCCTTAAGAACACTGACATTTTCACTGGCTGCATGGAGACAAAACTGAAAACACACTTTAACTTAAAAAAAAAAAAATCTACGGCAGGTTACTAACAAGATGGAGGAGATTCATCCTAACACACTTGGCCTGTCTGCTCCACATTATTGCTGAGTCTGCAGGGCCGTTCTTCAGTGAGCCGTAAAGAGGTCTAAACGAGACTATTATCATTTTAAGTTTCCACTCTAAATCCATAAAAAGACTTTATATGAATCGCAATTTGCACTAAATACCCAGTGAATGAGGGGGGCTTTTTCCACTATAATATGAAAAGGTAATTATGCAGACAGAGTGTGAATGTGAATGTACAACAGCTCATTACCAATCAGAAACAGAGATGTGTCATACGGTGCATGTGAGGGATACTGCTTAAAAGTAAGAGATAAAAGGTCATGTAATTATATCAGCTTTTGTTCTCAGTCACACACAAAATCTTCATGTGCTAATTGTCAAAATGCATCTGTGAGGAATATATGCAGTGAAAACTCCAGCACTGGAAATAAAATCTGCTGTACTTCTGGGCCAGAGGCTGTTCAAATTACAGCATGTGTTGAAATTTGTGACAATGTTGGGATTTCAGTTGTTTTGTGCCAGACATTAGTAATTCCATTATGTATGTTTATACAGAATGTAAGTCCCTCCTAAGCTTTCCAAATCAGCTGCTGTGTAACGTCTACAGTAGTGCCTTACCAGAGGCAAGCTACCATGTAAACAGGAACTCACAGTAGCATCTTATGCTGCAGCCAAACATCCAGAAAAAAACATTTTCAGTGAGTTAATAATATATTAAACTGAACCTCTCAAATTCCTAAATGTTAAGGTACTGTTAGTAGGCTACATTACTTAATATGCAAACATGGACAGATGTGTGTGTAGAAGTGTTCATAGTATTCATGCAGTTAAGAAGAAGGCAGCAACTAGAAGTTATTTGCATTATTGATCATTTTGCTAATTATTTCCATGATCATTAGGTCTAAAAAAGAAATAAAAATGGTAATTAATTTCCCAGAGACAGAGCTGATGTCTCTAAATCAGTTCAGAGACTCTATATTTACTTCTTTAATGGACAAAAGAGAAGCAAGTTCTTGCACTTACAGTGATTTGCCAACTTGTTTTGTCTTTTTGTTATTTGCCTCCCTCCTGAGTTCCAGACAAGAAGATAGAAACCGTTCTTTTGACTGTGCGTGCAGGCAGAGCTCGCCCACTGCTAATTAGCTTAGCTCAAACACTCAGTCAATGGAAAGTGCTAGCCTGCCTCCTCCTAAAGTCATCAGATAAACTTTCCAACAACTCCAAATGGTCCTGTGTGCTTGTTGTGACTTGTTTATTAACCACGTTTTGTTATTTTAAGACTCAAATTAGCACTTTAGGTAATTTAAAAGTTTTAGCAGACAGTAAAGGTGTCTCGAACAGGTTAAATGTTGCGGTAGCTTGAAATAATGAATGCCGCTTATTACGAAGCTCTGCTGTGCTGTTGCGTTTTAACCTCTTGGCGACTGTCGTCGTGACTGTTAGGAGTCTGTCACATCTCATGTAACAACGTGCAGGTTGACAGTAATGATCTGCTAAAGTCATTCCAGGAGTCAACATTTGCCTGCTTGCTTGTTGAAGTGATCCCAGTGCACCTTCCATGACTGCCTGACTGAACGTCGGTTATCTTCTGTGCACCAGGTTTTCCCCAGCCAGGACCCGCTGGACAGAGCAGACTTCAACGCTGTGGAGTACATCAACACACTGTTCCCCACTGAGCAGGTGATGTTACGTTCAAGCAGAGATGGTTAAGACACCAAGAGGCCTATATGTCTTTGGTCAAAGTGACAGAAACATCTGTAGTCACTTAACCTGGTGACATCCATTTGGGTGTGTCTTGGCTATATGTTGCGCAATTGGCAGATATTTTAAGGTTTCACAGTAGGAAAAGCAAAAGTGTTACTCACGATTTTGTTACATTAAAGGTGCTTTATGTACCATTGTAGCACCATTTACAGGGCAATTTCCTGACTCAAGACCATTCTAGTGTGTGGTCGTATCTGCTTCAGATCTTTTGACCTACTCTTAATTGATAAGGTTTAGCTCCTGCAACAGCTTAATGTCTTTCAGTCAACATTCATTACCCTGCCATGTGCTCTTGTACTTCCATAGCATGATTTGAAATGAACATTAACCTGTTGATAAAGTACACAGGACTAATTTGACCTCTATACATCAATTTAAGGCTGCTTTGACTGGTGCAGATGTGTTACATACAGCACCTTTAACAATGAGCCGGTCCTATGCAGGTGTCCCAGTAAGTCATGATGGTGCGTAGTGAGCCAGAATGCACAATACCAGGACATTGAAAGTGAAGCAGTCAAATAAATTTCAGCCTTTGGCAAAATTGTCATTTAAGCCTGTGTTTTTCTTACTGTGACATGTCAAAATATCCTGGATGAAAAGGCCTCTTGGACTTTGGCCTATAAAATAATGTATGTACTCAATAGCCCAAAAAAGTCACAGAGATTGTAATTTAAAATGTATTTTGCTATATGAACAAAACCAATACAGGCAAACCATTATAACCAAAGACACTTAAATTAAGTGTCTTTAACTTAACTTACTCACATTAAGTGACTTAATGTACTAGATTTATATAAGTTGTCTCAACAGAGTTAATTTTATAATGGTCTCTATCCATGATCAGGGTTATAAAATTATGGTAAAACAACCAAACTAACAAATTTAAAAAGATAAAACAGATCTGGAATTACAGAGAAGCAAAAATAGAAAGAAAACAAACTTAGTATTAGTTCAAATGCATGTGTCTATGCGTGTATGTACCGCACATACGAGTGTATGCATGTGTACTGTACACTGATACACAGGTAAGATAAGATAATCCTTATCGTTCTACGTCCCATGATGGAGAAATTTAAAACCAAGTGCAGATGCCTGTGAGTGTGTAAATATATATTGTATATGGGTACATATGTGACCACACGTGACTGTTGTACTCGTGTTTTGTTTTTTGTTTTTTGTTTTTTTAAAGGTTGTAAAAAGACTATATAGTCTCTGTCATCCATATACATTTCTCACTATCTCCATTAGGGGTCACCGTGACCCTATAGTTTGGGCTTCCATAGTGTTGAAGGACTCTTAGCTGTGTGCATGCATTTTAATTGTGTTTTTTGTGTAATAATTTAACAAGTGATGAGTTCCACCAGCCCTGTGTTTGAAATAGAGATGTTATAGAACATGTTTGTGTGATTTGAAGCAAAGTCTGCTTGTCAAAGCACAAATGCATTAAATCCTGAATAATAAGTGTTTCTGTTTAGAGATGTACAATTTTTATAAAGTGTAGAATCAACAGGACAATACATGAAACAACAGATTAATGTACCAGAGTGGTATCATAAAGAGGTGTGTGTGTGATACATGTGTTATTGTGTTATCCTTCCCCATTAACCTCTTTGAACACACAGTATGTGGATCATTGGCCGTCATTACAGCTGCAACTGATAGCATCAGATTTTTAACTTGAAGTGTTAATATAATTTATTTAAGAATGTTAAAACAAAAGCTGACTCTGTGTTTCCTGATTTCCTGTCTGTATATTTTCATTCAGTCTTTGGCAAATATTGACGATGTGGTGAACAAGATTCGTCTGAAGATTCGGTAAGTTTGTATTAGAAACTCAATAATCTTTTCCTAAGTTATTATTGTTATTTGTGTGTGTGTGTGTGTGTGTGTGTGTGTGTGTGTGTGTGTGTGTGTGTGTGTGTTTACCCTCAATTTGACTAAGCCTCACTGTGTGTCACATTTAACAGGCGCCTGGATGACAACATCAGGACGGTGGTGAGAGGCCAGACCAACGTGGGCCAGGATGGCAGACAGGTGAGTTAAGCTATAGGGCTGCAGTTGTTTGACAACATTTATCACCAGTAAGTTTGGGGGTTTTTTTGTTTTTTGTTTTTTTTTCCAATTAATTTGATCTCTTTTTCTGTGCAACATGGCTAGGAAAAAAAACACATTGTTTTTATTCTTATATCTTTCATTCGGTATCATTTAAGTTTTAAAGAGATCCTTAAATAATGACAAACACACAATTTACATGTGTGTCTGTCTGAGATAGAAGGAAAATAAGTTGTGGAAACAGCATGTAGACCTTGCATGCTCTGATGTGGGAGATTAACAACCACATTTGCATATTGTACATATGTACCACACAACAGCATACGTCTTCTGAAGTTAGATTGATTCCATAGGTTTCTCTCAACCCAGAAAAAAATTGTCTTCCTGCTCGCCTGCTCTTTCCTCTCTCCACATTGCCTCCATGGAAAAGGACAAGATGACTCAGAATCATTCCAGCTCCTCAAACTGCCGCTTTTTATGGAAAATGCATCTGGGAAATAGATTCCCGTATGTAAATACTTAAATTTCTTTTAAGCCCAGACTTTTGATTCTTTGACTGGAAGCAACAGCCCCGGCTGATTTAATCCAGCTCCTTTCTCCCTGAAGGAGTTGCGGTTTAAAGGGAATGTGACACCTGACGGGTGAGCTGTGTATGACCAGTTGACATGATGAGGTGTGTGTTGTCGTCAGGGTGTCTGGCCTGATGGCACTGTCTTTTCCTGTTAGCCACCGTTTGGTAGCGGAAACGCATTAAATCCCCTCCAGACCAATAACATTATACAGTCACACACAATAATTTTAGTTTGTTTTTCCAACCCCACAGTGCCATTCCAACATATCCAGAGGGAAAATCCTTTCTGCAGATGGAAAGATGGAGAGGTGTTCATTTCGAGATGGCAATTGAGACATAAAGACAGCAAGAGAATAAAACCATCGAGATCAAATTCAGTCCACTGGTTGAAAGCTAAGATGGTCACATTTATGGAGGAGATATAAAGCTCAAGATAGGAGGAGAGAGAAAAATGGAGGAGAAAGTCTGAGGAGTTATTTCTTTTGTAGGGAGTCCGACAGTAATATGCTGCAGTACACGTGCAGTAAGAGTGTGTGACTGTCTTAAGTTGTCAGATCCTTGCCGGTCATAGGGCTGATATTTAGTGTGTGGATGAATGTGTCGGTGGACAATGAAAAATCAAAATATGTTTGTGCCTTAGAAAAAAAAAAAGAATGCAAGGTGATGATGTTTCATGGCTTTCTGCATGGACAGTTCTTGTGAATGAATACCCAGCGAACACGGGCATGACTGTTGCATCACATTGAGACGGACGCACACGCGCAGCCCCACACGCTGAATCAGTGACAGCGTGACTGACTGTAATACATGGTGTCCAGTGACAGAGTGAGACAAACTCAATTCTAATGACATGAGCTCTGTTATTAACCAGAAATTATGACGGTGCTTGTTTCTGTCCAGACTAATCCTCCTGACCTGCATGATTCCATGTGGTTAAAAGATGACAGAGATTTCCCAAAGTGCTGAAGATTGAGAGCAGACTGTGGGAATCTATTGGCCTGTCTGGCTGTGTTACACACACACACACACACACACACACACACCTGTGCGTGGGATGTTTCGCATTTATTGGTTTTTTTGTTTGTTTTAGTAACAGGAATAAAAGCTGTCAAAGCTTTTTTGCTGGAATCTATTTTGGAGAATCTCATTAAGGAGACCAAACATTTGTTTTAAGTTACTGCAACCATTCTCATGTTAATCAATTGCTGTGCGACTTTTGCCGTTGAGAGCTGCTGTGCACAAGGATTAAAACACACACGCACACACACACACACACACATCCCAAAAGGGAGGCTGTACTTGCTGCGTGCATGGTTGGCAAGCTGGCATTTGTGTTTTTCTTTCTGAGAGTGGTATTTTTCTGTGTGTGTGTGTGTGTGTGTGTGCGCGTGCGCATTGTGGAATCGAGAACACAGTGTCTGGTGGTCTTCCTATAGAATCAACATTAATGTAAATATTTAGCGTAAACCCAGAAAAGGCTGCGCTTGTTTTAGTTTCCATGCTTTCATCTCCTGAGAAGTCTGTCTTGTATTCTCTAAACTTTTGCTTTCTTTTTTCTGTCTTCTAATTTATAGTTTTGCAGCCCTTAAAAGTTTCTGTTCTCTGTTTATTTCTTTTAAAAAAATATTGTGAGTCACACTCTCTGCAGATTCAGTCTGTGCCTCAGTTCAGTTAAATGACTTTACTCAGTACAGTCTGTTTAATTTGTTGCATCTGCAAACACCAACTGTGCTGTAATGTTGTTTTGTTTTCCAGGACCAATTATGAAGGTGATATTTAACAATCGAGGAGGAGCATAGTAGCAATATATTAGCGTGTTCCTTATTTCTAAAAGTATGCAGTAGATTTTTTTTTTTTTTTTTTTTACAACACATGGAGTTATTCACTGGAGCATTCCCTGAGCTACTCTTATCTCTTTTAAGTGAAGCACTCTTCCCTACAGACTGTCTCCTTAAAAACATGAAGTGTTGTGCTCAGGCGATGTTCCAACAGTTAAAATAACCCGGTGGGTTGATCTGATTCATTGTATTTGGCCCCAAACTCACAAGTGCCGTGTAATATGTCAGAGGGAGGAGTGAAAAAGCTTTAAGAAAAACTCTGATGTTGCCTCAGTGTGGCATGGAGCATGTGCTGCTTATTGCATGTTTCAGATACACTGGTGTGCATTTGCATGTTTGTGTGAGAGCAGATAACATCTGAGGCATGGAGGCGCCTTCTGGGCAGTGGTCTCTCTCTCCTTTCCTCAAGGCTAAATACAGGAAATGAACGCTAGGAAGCGAGCCAGACTCAGCTGAGTCTGCATGAGCGACAATTGCAGTCTCGGAGGTTCTGGCCTCTTTTTTTGCATGCGCTTTGTTTGCTCAAGAACTTCTCCAGGGAAGCTCTTTAAAGATTCAGCGGCACTCCCTTCCTCCTCACTCTGAGATCAAAGAGTAATCTCTTAACCTGCCCTAATGTTTTTCCAATTGAATTATCCAATCACCTAACAACCAAAGGGCTGTTTGATGAATAAAAAGCAAGAAGGATTTGTGCAACTTTTGCTCATCTGAATGGAAGAGGAGTGTTTCTTTTGTCTCTCCTCCACTGCACAGTGTCGTGGCAGAAAATTAGATTACACAGAGGAGAAATTGCGGCTCACTTAAAAGAACATTTAGCTTAAACTGCCCTCTGAGGGTTAAATGTCAACATGGCTTCATGTGGTTTTATGACCAGGTCATATGGCGCGGTCTCGACTGTGACTATCTCTGCGACATTGTCACTTTGACTGCGCTCAGGAAGGAAAATTAATCCCCTGCTGTCAGTGCAAGCTGTATTTATGTTTGCATGTGTGAGTGTGAGGGTTTGCACGTGCACAGTTTTTGTGTGTGCGCTCCCTCGCTGTTTCTTAGAGGTGCTTGTAAAAGTGGTAAATTCCTCGCACAGCTGGTGCCAGCTGTTAGCATTCCTTCTGTGCATGTGTCTGTGTGTGTGTGTGTGTGTGAGTGTGTGTCTGAGGAGAGTCAGAGTTGTGTGGCGGTGTAGCCACAGCATCGGGCCAAGAGAAGCCAATTACCTTGGCATCAGATGTCGGAGCGCAATCTCTGTTTAGGATCATCAAAGAACAGCTGCGATGGCAGATGATGGGGAAATATTAGAATAGCACGTTAACTATCTCACAATTGTAACTGTCTAATGTTATTAATCCAGTCTCGCTTTATAGGCTGTTAAAACTGCTAATAACCTCTTTAGCCTTTATATGTGACAGCCTTTATGCAGAGATTGGCCTTGTGGCTCATATGTCACACTCAGACCTCTCCATGTCAGATTTTTAGATAGCTCATCAATTAGACAACCAATTAGCCTGTTTGGCATTGCCCCCTGTCTCAAACTGGGAACAGACATGAGCTAGATAATTTTTCACAGGGACCAAAGCCAGTGGTGAGGGGATAAAGAAATATTCCTGGAAATTCGACCCAGACTGGCGCACCACAACTGACACACAGTTATTGCACACATCGCCCTGCTTTTTACAACAAAGTAATATTAAAAGTGTGGCATATTTTTATTAAAGAAATCTTAAGGGAAGCTGATATTTTATGATTGGGGTGATACATTGTGACTAAAAGCAGAATAATGAATACATTTTACCGTCAGTTGCTTACAGCGTTTCCATGTTCACTGCCCATGAATTTGTGGGTAGAAGAAAATCCAGACAGTCCCTTGTGTTTCATTTTTTTAATATTTCCAGCAGACACCAGAAAGCATTTCAGTGTGCACTTGTTAGGTGGAACCATTCGCCTCATGCACATTACAGTACAGTAGCTTGGTGTATGAAGGTATATTAAGAAAGTTAACTTGTAAATGATAAGCTCAAAGGACTGCATGCCTTTGTCAATATTGGCTACATAGGTTACATAAACCACAGACATTTTAATTTATGAGATATCATGTTTGTAACATTTTATCCATATTCAATAAGTGTTAAAGAAAGTACCTGAAAATGTGACGTTTGTTAAAAAGAACGTCCATGTCAAAATCCTTCCTCACACTACTATTCGAGCAAGGAAGGGAGCACTTATAAGGAACTACTTTTTCCGGCGTAATAAGCTCCCCGGTTTCTCTCTCCCCGTGGCTCAGCAATTTTTGAACAAATACACTCAGACTTTCTCTTTAGAAGCGTGAATTTTCTGTATCTAGCCACTTTTTATGTGTCCTATGGTGTTTTTTATACCCTGTTTCAACATGAATGGCAGTGAATGAGGTTTAAAAATGCAGTGTAGAAAATGTAGACGATAGGGGCGATCTCTGCTAATGGTGCAGAGTTGAAAATAGGCTGGTAAGGTCCTTTGAACACATGGTGGAACTTTTGCTAAAGCAGTAAACAGAAGACCTTTTTTAAACTTTTCACATCTGTTCTTTTTGACCGAAGCACAGATAAAAGACTTCCACTCAGTCCAGCAGTCAAGATAGTTTTCTTCTACTCTCAGTATGTGAGTTTCTCGTCCCTGTGTTCCTCCTTCATGCTGCTGTTTCTGCGCCAGGTGTATTCTGACATGCTCAGGGATGGACTGAGCAGGACTTTCAAACCCGTCCCACGGTTTTGTGGTGGTCCCACAAGAATGCAGGCGTGCACACATTATCAGTGGTTCTTGTACAGCAGCTGAAACGTGTGCACTCTTTCTGTTTTGGTCAGGCTTTGGAAGAGGCCCAGATCGCCATTCAGCAACTCTTTGGCAAAATCAAAGACATCAAGGACAAGGCAGAGAAGTCTGAACAAATGGTACGTGCACACACACACACACACACACACGCGCGCAAGGGTAGCTTGTCGGAGCTCAACAGTGGTGTGACCACAGCACAGCAGAGGTTTGGCCTGTATCCTCCTTTTGTTACAGTCGAGGACAGTGGGGATAGTTATTTAAAGTCAAGGTAATGCAGCTTCCATGTGTCTCTCTGTTGCACACGTGTGTGAGAGTTAGAGGAAGACCAAAAGGTTGGGTGAGTGGAGAAAGGATGGGGTGGGGGTTGGCCAACAGACCCTCCCTCAGAAGGCATGTAGAAACAATTATTTCTGAATTCAAGGGGTGTGTCCTTCGTCTTAGTCTGTTTCTGTTTCCCATCGCTCCATCCAGTGCCCCGCTCTCTGACAGCTGTTCACCTTTCCTCGCTTCTTCCTCTCCCATCTGACCCGACCTGTCCTTTTTCTGCACAGGTCAAGGAGATTACGAGGGACATAAAGCAGCTGGACCACGCCAAGCGCCACCTCACCACATCCATCACCACCCTCAACCACTTACACATGTTGGCAGGGGGTGTCGACTCTTTAGAGTGGGTACAATCACATTTAACAGATCTACAGTAACAGAATTACAAAGTTATAATAGCTTAGAGATTTGTGTTTGTGGGATGTGCTGTTAATTTCTAGGATGAAATGTAAGTTGCTTGCGGAATGTGGCACGTGTCATGTGTCAAATATTTATAAACCACAAATAATTAGCT
>JAQFJB010000023.1:13319475-13330850 GCA_029874875.1 Naso minor
GCTCACGGGAATTTGAGTAAATGCGGCAGAAAAATAATAAACCGGGTGAATCTTAGAAGGGTTCTACCCCTTCGGGGTTTGAACCCTAAAAATGATTGAATCGATAATTGAAAGTTAACTTTCCCAGTGACCAATCATGGAAATTTCTTCAAATGCCCATCCTTAGTACATTAGTACTTTATCTTGTTCTGTTTATATTTTTCTTCTCATTTAATGTCCCTGTGCCACAACAGAGGTATCCAAATGAGACCAAAGAAAAAAAATTGTTTTTTTCAAACTCAAATAAGCCCCAACAGACTGCTGTGAAATGAAGTCAGCGGGGGAAAAAGACTAATACAGTATGATAAGTCGGCTCACTTCTAAAGGCAATGGCCTTTGGAGGTCAGTTAAGACAGAAATGCCACCTGTGGAGGAATAGGAAAAGCGTTGCATGAATGTATTGAGTAGCGCTGCACAATAAATCGAATTTTAATCGTGGTCACAATCTTAGAATAATCCAAACAAACAGCCAGCCACCAGAGCACATCAAAATATTTTTGTTCCACTTTTGAGCTCATAGGGCTGCATTAAAACGTAGCACTCTGGGTGATAGGGTAAGCCTTGGAGAGCAACTACAGAGAACAGATGAGCAAAATGAAAATCAAAATGTCTGGAGCAAAAGACGAAGGCCTAGTCCCTTAAAATAGATCATCATTTCGCTGTCTGGAAATATTTTGGACTAAGAGGAAGTGAATTTTAAGCAAGAAGAAATCATATGGAAAATATAGGCTCACATATGCGCCGCAAAGCAATAAAACTTACTTGTTAAACAACTTGAAGAAAACACCAAAAACTGCAAGAATAATGTGCTCTGGGTCTAACATGACCTCACTGAATCACGTCCTTATTAAGCATGAATTCAAATACCAATTAACAACATGTTATGGTGAGTGAGAGCAGCGTGCTCTCATTTTAATTTTAGCAAGAAGTTCTAGTAAAATTCATTTTGATTTTCTTCTTTGAGACGCACCAAGGACCAGTCTAATTCGATGCAACGATCTGAACATTAGCAGTAAGGTTGCACAGCATGGAAGCGGAGGCAAATACAAAACTTTTGTCCCCAACCAACAAATAAATCATAATAAATAACTGTGATCTCAACACAGATCAAAACAGCTGTGATTACCATTTCACCACAGTCGTGCAGCCCTGTCATCAGCCTTTCATAAGCTCTTCATTCATGCATATCTCTAGTCACAAATATATTGACTGGTTGTGCTGCTGACTCAATCCTCCTCCCCTCCTTAATTACACATTAAATGGTGCGTGTCTTCTCTCCTACGCTCTGTAGTCCGTCTCTCCATACAGATTTTTCCTGTGTACGTCTGGTGGTGTCGACCGTATGCACAGTTGAAACCTTAGGATGCAGCTAAAGGTCGACACCTCGGAGAGAAGAAGCAGTGATGTATGCCAGTGTTGGTGCGTGAACGTATTGAGAATTTTGGGGTTCAAAGCAGGACTGTAGAAGTAACGTAGCAGCCACTATTAACACCAATTCCTCAGCTTTGAATGATCTTGCACGCAGTAATTCAACTAAGGCTAAATATGCTCATGAAAACCAGGAATGCGCATAAAAAAAAACACTAGTTTCCAACACAAAAAAATAAAAGACACTTTGTATAGGTCCGTCTAAGAATATCCACAGCTTCACAGGCTTAACTGCCTAAAGGTCAAAATACTCACTTAACGAATCGGCCAGGAAACATTGCCTTCATTATGGAGTGATGGGGATTAGTGGAAACAGAACAGAAAGGCATTTAATGAGTCAAACCCTCTCTCCTCTTCAACTAACCACGGAGCTAACAGGATCTAACATACTCACAGGCTGACACCAACCGGGAAGCTCAGGTTTGAACAGAGGATTGCATATGGTGGAGTTAGGATTCAGATTTGTATTGTGGTTAGAAAAAAAAAGAGAAGAGATTGGATACAGTTTGGGTAAATGGTTGGATCCAGTCTGACATCCACATCAGCTCTCTGTTGTATTCAAAACATAATTCCAGTCATCTTCACTCAAGATGAATGACACACAGGTGTTTCGGAGGTTGTTACAAGTAGCCTATAGGTTTCTTACACATTTGCTTAGATGACTGGCACTGACGTCGTCCTATGGGCCTTTAAAAGTGAGAACTTAATCATTCCAGTGTCTGCTGCTGCAAGAGGCAACAATATATGCAATAGTTTAAAAAAAGGTGCACTTTTGATGGTTTAATGCAGTTGTTTTAGTAACTGTCATTTAAAATACCGATGTTTCCAAAGTAACATGGAAAAAAATCTCATTTCACATATGGGAGCAGCGCTAGAAGACAAACAGCTGTTTGCCATTGGGAGGATAAACGAAAAAGTCGTCAAACAAACCTCTCTGAGCAGTCTATTAGCATTTCAAAGGATCCAAATTTCCCCTGTCTTGCTTGTGGGTAAACATCTTAAAGCAAGCATGTCACGCAGTCTTGGTCGAGTGAACATCTTTCAGGAGTTCAGCACACAGGAAACAGCCACTGACAGGTTTGAACTCAGGATGCTGCTGGTGCTCAGTCAGGGCGCCCTGCAGACAGCAGGTGTCCTGAGGAGAATTTCTCCGCTGCACATTTTAATCACTTCTGTTCACACATAGTTCAGAAAATGTCTTACAGGCTTGTTGATTTAAACACACACACACACACACACAACCAGATGAAAATGTTTTAAACAGGAATGTTTGATATGCAGATATGTGGGTGGAACAAGTGATGGGTCTATTTAGATACTTTATCACTGGAATTAAAAGAAGCGCGAGGTCAGATTGAGACGACAAACAAAGAAAAATACAGCTGGAATATCCTGCATGGAGCACCAGGGTGTCGATGGGTAAAAAAACAAAAACAAATGCTACCCTACCTCAGAGTCCTGTGAAACAATCGTCCAGCTGCTGGAGCTCCAAAGATTAAACAGCCAATCGGAAACGCAGGTAGCCTCCCTTCAGCCAGCTCCGGTCAAACCTCTCACGTGGATGGGAAAGGAGGAGAAGCGCCGACTCTTATCATGAATGCTCTGAGACCGACATGCACCTTCAGAGTTCATTTCCAGCCGACTTCACGGTAACTCTCAGGCAGACTAGTCAAAATCGAGGAGGGCTTTTAATCTCCTGAAACATGTCTTCACCGGTTGGGGTTACATCAGTGAAACGCGGTTTGGAGATAAGGCGCTCGAAAATGCGCACAAAAAGTGACCCAGCTGCGCTCTTCTCTTGGACGGATACAAACAGTACGCTCACAAAGAAGAAACGGCGGTCCTAATCTGCAGTTCTCCTTCTCGCTTTCCCGTCTCTTTGTCTTTGTCTCCCGCCCCTATGTCTCTTTGCCTCTCTCTCTTTCTCTCCTTTCTCCCTACTCCTCCCTCTCTCCCTCCCCTCATTCATATAGCATTTGCGGCGTCATGAATCTGGCAACAGGCTGCTGTAAGATTATTATTTGAAACTTCCAAAATAATCTCTGTCTGAAAAACCATCTTTGGTTTACATGTGATCCCCTTCGGTGAGTATTCCCCTCTTAATCTCTGAGGCATGGTCACTCTTTTTGTAATAAAATTATCATCCCCTTGCTTAATTTGTATGCTACGCATTGAGCTTCCCCCCCCTAACAGTGTCAGTTTATTTTGCTGATTTATTTGTGTCTTGCTGCTCTGTGAAAATGGCATTGCTGTCTTATCACTTCAATACAGTCTCGTAAAAAGTCCTGTTTACTTCCGATAACTGTCCTAACGAAAATGTCCTATAACTCCAATTCCCAAAAGGCACATGATGGAGTTATATTGTTAAGTTCAGACAATAACGTGTTTGACTGTAAGTCATATTCAATTCTTTCTTTCATAGTGCCTCACATTTTGGCACGAAAAGAATTTAATAAACACTGAAGTTATCTGAGATGCCTCAGGGACTGGTGGAAGTAAAGAATGGAGTGTATGATAGGAAAACATTTAAGAAACCTGCCAGATGTTTAATGAGTTTCATTTTAAATTGAATGGATTTCTTCAAGGGCTCTTGTGAGCTGCAATACTTTCTCCCGACCTCTCCCTGATCTTTGTGCATTATTTATACCTTGTGTGAATCTTGCCAGTCCTGAAAATAATTTAATGATGTGTTTTATTTAATACCGTCATTCCTTATCTAACTTAGGAAACACGTTTATGGGAGCCTCCTATGCTATATGCTTCGGTTTTAACATTATTTTGGGATTTGGCTACTTTGTGTCCTGCTGATATTTTTGGTCAAATAACAAATGTTACAGGAGTTTTTTAAGACTTTGCTGTGTTTCATGTTTCAATTTCCCTGTTGGTGTGCAAGAGGAGGCTAAAATTGGCGTGTATTCACCTGTTGGCATCTTTATGGTGTCTGCATGTTGGTGTTACATCAGCGAAACGCCGATTAGAGATGCACTCGAAAAGTGACCCTGCTGCGTCCTTCTCTTGGACAGATACCAACAATGATCATACACAGAAGAATCGTTTGTCTTAATCTGCGGTTTTCATTCTTACCACCTCCTTTTTCTTTGTCTCCCACCCTCTCTTGTCTTCTGGCCTCTCTCTTCTTTTTCCCTTCTCCTCCCTACCTGCCTCCCCTTGTACATATATGATTTACGTTGTCATTGATCTGGCAATTGGCTGCTTTTATTTGAAACTTCTCAAACAACATGTGTCTAATAACCGTCTTCAGTTTAGTTTATGTGATCCCTTTTGCCCACAGTGAGTATTTCCCTCTTTAATCTCTGACTCATGGTCTCATTTTGTAATGAGCTGCATGTCGCCTTGCTTAATTTCAACATAATACGCTTCTTTTTTTTTTTTTTGCTAATTAATTTGTGCGTCTTACTTTGTTTCTCTGTAAAAATGGTGATGCTCACTTATCACACCAGCACACAGTCTCAAAAAAAAGTCCTTTACATTAGTTTACTTCTGACATCTTTCCTGATAAATATGGCCTGTAAACCCGATTTCTAAAAGGCACATAATGAAGTTATATTGCCAAGTTCAGAACCACATTTCCCCTAGGTTAAGGCACAAAAGGAATTAATAAAGACTGAAGTTATCTGAGAGGCCTTCTGGGACTTGTGGGAGGAGTAAAGAATGAAGTGTATGATGGGAAAATATTCAAGAAACCTGCCAGATGTCTAACGTGTTTCCTTATAAATACTGGATTTCTTGAAGGACTCTTGTGAGTTGCAATAGTTCCTCCTGTCCTCTCCATGATCTTTGTGATGTATACCTTGTATGAATCTCGCCAGTCCTGAATATAATTTTGATGATGTCTTTTTTACTACCCCTATGACATGTCTGTGATGCCCCTGTGGTGACATCATGGTGTCTTTGTCATTGTCATCTTGGAGGTGTGTTTCTAACCTGGGGCCCGTGTGCTGAAGTTATATAAGCTCCTACAGCAGACTCTAACTCTCTCTCTCTCTCTGCTCTGGCTGTCTCCACAGGCTCACCACAGTTTGGTTTGGTTTGGTTTGGTTGTCCTAAGTTTTTCCTTTTGTTTTGTTTGCACTTCACAGCACTAACACACAGACACGCACCTCCTTCACTCATGCGCATCACACACCACCAGCTTTACTGCTTACCACATCTAATTCTGTACATATTTAATTTGGTCTAATTTAATTAATTAATAAAGTATTATTTAATCTTTTAACATGGTGTTGTTTCCTACTTTGTTGTGACCACCTGAGCTGGGTCATGACAGTATCTAACATAGAAGATATTATTATGGCAGCCTCCTGTATTATGTGCTGTGGCTTTATCGCTATCTTTGGATTTGGCTACTCTGTGTCCTGCTATTCTGATATTCTTGATAAATTAAAAATGTTCGAGGAGGTTAGCTCAAAGGAAAGCAGGGGATTTGTTGACTTGCTTAACAATATTTGTAAATGTATTTAAGGTTTAAGTTTTGTTAGTTTGTGGAAGAGGTTTTAAAAGTCACCTTTCTTTATCCTGTTGGCATCTTTATATTCACTGATATGTTCCTGCATTGTGTTATGTAGCTCAGCTAAGCGCTGTAGACAGATTTTCCTGCTTTACAACAGCGTAACACCTTACCCTCCTCCTCCAGATCTGATTACTGCCTGTGGACAGATCAATGTGAGGCAAGCATGTGGAAAGAGAGGAAGACTGGTAGCAAATTTCCACCGTGTTCTTGTACCTCCTGTCCTGCCACGCAGTATCTGATTGCATTTGTACTTCCAACTGTCAGAGCACACAGACCCAACATCATGCTCTTGAATTTTTCTCAATGTTTTCCCTCAGAGTGTGCATGCTCATATCTGTTTTTTTTAAAAACTACAATAAAACTGTAGTGATGCAACATGTAAACTATCTGTGTGAACATCTGGGGTTCATGGAGTTTCTGTAGACACGACTGTATCACATTTTCAATAACCACTGAAGATTAGGCCTCTGAGGATGCAAAGACATTTTTTTTGTGTCTGACACCAGTTGCATGTTTTAAGAACACTTCATCCAGACTGCTGCTGTGATGCTCTTGAGAATTTCTATAGACTGAATTATTGCCCCAAGGCATTCATTAACTTTGTCTGACCCTGTAATATTAATAATGAAACCTGTTAACCTTTTCATTACCAGAATGTGAAGTTCAGCTACTCGGGATACAGGCAACACACACATTACAGGTGATGAGGGTAAAAGTGTAACTTGATGTAACCATGAAGTATCCCCAGCTGATTATTTGCATTATTTTTGTATTGCAGTCTTTCTGAAATTGTACATTTAAGTATGCATATAAGGGGATATCTTGTTGAATGTGCACTGCTTTGCATACATCTATCTAAATGTGTATTTTTATTTCCACTAGTCTGAAAGCAAACATGTTACAGATATAGAAAAGCCCCAAATCTTAAAACTGACTAGTGTCACACTGAACCATACAAGTGCGGGACTCAAATGCACGACTCAAGACAGGTGACAGGCTCAAAGTCTGTTTAATCAGAACATCAGGTCGGTACACAGGAAGTCACCCTCACAAGCAGAGGTATCCAAAATGTCAGGCAAAAAGGCTAAGTCAAAAACAGGCACGGGTTCAGATCAAAAAACAGGCTACAAGAAGACACTAGGGAAAGGCTGGAACGCTGACCAAAGGTACAAGACGAACTGGCAGCAAGTAAAGGGAAACACACACTAAATACTCTGAGACCAGGGAGACAATGAGACACAGGTGCAGCACATTAGGGAGGGGCTGGTAATCACACAGGAGGGAAACACAGGAGGGCAGGAAGTCAAACCTGAAAAAGAGACAACAGGATGAGTATCAAAATAAAACAGGAAGCAATACTAGAAACATGAAGATAACGGAAAAAATAACTTTACTATCCTGGTGATGTGACAAATAGTGCGTGAAAAAAAAAAGGCAGCTTTACTTAAAGCTGGGGAAGGCAACGTCTGGAAATCAAGCTAGCTTTAGCATGAGACTCCTAAAGAAGGAACTCTACTGCACCCTCCCCTTCCTGTTTTTGCTCCAGCTTGCATTTTATTTTGTTTGTTGTCTTTCTCTTTTATAAGGAAGTTTATGCAAAAGATTCATGGCAAGGTGAAAGGGTTGCAGGGAAAGTTGCAGCGGAACTTAAACTGGTCCGTCTCAGCTCGACTCAAGCCAGCTGACGGTGTTGCTTGCAACTCAGCTTGTGAAGTTGCCAGTTTTAGGACATAAGGCACGTCACTTGTTTAAGCAGCCAATCAGCTCATAGCGACGTCACCTGTCGCCAAGGGGCGCATTGCACAGCAGCCAGCAGGAACACATGCTCTATGAAAAGACCTGTGATTGGCCGGTTTGTCACGGTCTTCATTTTCCAAGGCCTGACTAGAGCAAAGGAGAGGTGCAGAAGTCTAGTGATCTTCCAGACCACCTTCATTACAAAATGCTGAAAAGGTTATTGTGGAATATTTTTTGCCTACAGAAATAAACTGCCTACCCCAGTTTTAAATGAAGAAATTTTTCTAATGTTTATAGTATATGGTCAAAAACCATTAAATACATGAGAAAACTATATTTTACGTCCTATGCTTTTTCTGCACACAATAGACAGAGGCCGGACAAAAGCAGATTTTGATTATTCCACCTACTTTTTTTATTTATTCATGTCTGAGTGATAAAAGCCGGACAATTTTAGAAGAGCCCCCAAGAGCTTCCATTTCAGACAACAGCAACAATATAGTGAAACATGGGCTTTTTCCCTGTTTGTTTACAGCTTGCTCTGTGTGGTCTCACAATAAACAAATGTTTCTCTGTTGCTACGGTGACATGAAGTCTATGAAATATGAAGGGCTGCTGGGCCAGTATTGTATAATTCAATAGTCATACAGTGTTTCACACATGTAGCATCTTTGCCTGTAAATCCTGTCATGTCTGTCCTTTTTTTTTAGCACAGTAGTTATCTATATTGTAAAATGAGTTTGCATTCGTCACACAACTAAAATTACATGTTTCCTTACTGCAAAATATTACCTTTACTGTTATTTGAAGAAATATCAAATAATCTATAAGCTTTACAGTCATTTACTCTCAATTAGATATGGATTAATGCTAATTTGTAATGTCATATGACAAACATTCTGCGGGTTTACATTCATGTAAAAAGCCACATTGTCCTATGCTGCAGACATAATGGACACATTGTTAACTTCAGTTTTCAGATGTTTTCACTGGCTGAACACACTGAATAGTTCAAGTGTATTTACAGTGTGAGGAATTACTTGTGATGGAAGCGTGAAGGGTGCAGCTCTCATATGGCAAATAAATGATGCGAAGCCTGCGGAGGTACTTCAGGCAGACAACTCAAAGCTGCGCCAAATCCTGATCAGGTGATCAGTCACATGCACTCTTCATCTGACTGGGGCGGGCTATTTAAACCTCGCTGCTTAACCTGCCTGTTCCATTGCTTGTCACATTCCTACTTATGAAGTTTTGTACTTAGTTGGGTTGGTGATCCTCGTCGCTGCTTTCTTTGCAAGCCACTTTGCAGGCACTCCCTCACGAGAATCTGGCTCTTAATTCTAAGTGCTCTAACTTACCCATCTGCTCCTCGTGTCAAAAGGTCGCTGTGTTGCCAAAGTTTTCCATCGACTAATTAACTTGTGAAACTGCCAGTAATCTCCAGTATACAGGTTTTCTACACGAAAAACGCTATCTGCAAAGCATTATGTGAGGCTAAATTAGCACTAATGCGAGCTAAACACTTCCTACAGCTGCAGCTTCGTGTTAACTGTCAAAGCGGAAATGGACTTTTATTTTGAAGTGGACTACTTACAGGAACTGTGCGTGTCTGTGGTTTGGCTTGCTGGCCGCTATCAATCATCAATGTGTTTACAGAGCAAACATCGCTCTTCTCAGCATTTACCAGCAGCAGATCAATTTTAAAAATAAGGTAATATTCTGTCAAATGTAGGTCGGCATTTACACTCGGGGCTCCTACTGGCTGCTGCTGCTGTTGTATTTTTAATTGCTTATTGTTTTTAATGTCACTCAAATGCAGGAGTTGCTGCTGCGCTCCCTGCTGTAGCCGTTCATGATGGCTCATGATGGGCAGGAGGGTGTGCTCTTACTGCCTCAGGCTTTCCACGCAAGCATGTGGAAGAGCTGGGAGTCCCAGAACAGAACCAACCGCCTGGTTGCTGCGGGCTGCTGCTGCTGTTGCATTTTCAATGGCGTTGTTTTTTATGTTATTCAAATGCTGGAGTTGCCTATCTGTGTGGAATCTGTCGTATAAGTAAAGTTACCTTGCCCGGCTGTGGCTTATCTCTTAGAGAGAGAGAAAAAAAAAGAGGGAGAGAGAGAAGAGGCTTGGCTTGTGCACCTGTGTGTTGGCTGTGCATGGGAGTCCCAAACTGGTGTAGTAGCCTACTAGTCGCACTAGACATGTTGTCTAGTCTCATTGTGACCGGTGCTCGTCTTTCAATCGCCCCGGAGTGAACGAGATCATTTCAGATCAAAAGCTATGAGTGTTGGTACAGGGATGGTCATTAATCCTGATTGTTTAAATGAAATTCTGCATCTGAAGTGATTGGTTGGAAATTTCACTGCACTAATAAAGGTACTACGGCTTCCTATGGGCTGCATGCTTGCGTCTTTAATTCTAAGGTAATGTAAGGTCAGCAGCAGGCTGCTGCTACACATTTATATTTCACATATTTACAGGATTACCTCATAGGACGCATGCTTCTTGAAGTCTTTGTTTGGGTGTGTCTGCATCATGTTCCCTGCTTATGTTAGCTTCTAATGCAAATATAACTTTATGTAAACAGCTGATACCGATTACACTTTATGTTAGCTGTTGATGCTAATTGACCAGGCCGTTGGTCTTCTGCTGCTTTTGTCAGATATATTCGTTTCAACAAAGACGAAATTCTGCATGCTCAAAAAATTATGAGTGCTTCTGCCTTGTAATCTGGTTTCAATAAATTTTCTGCTTACTACAAATATGCTTGCTGCTTAAGGATGCATATCTGGTGGATTGCTGGGGAGGAACTTGCTGCTAATCATCTTCTTAGGAAGGCCCACAGATTATAGTAGAATAGCTGGGCTGATCCAGAATTGCAGGAGCATTGCAGTTTGTCTTTCCATCCATAGATGCAGTGGAATCAGATCAGTCTTATGGTGGACACTTTATGAATTTTACCTAGTTAGGCATCAGGCTCTGTGTCTCAAGCTTTTTGGAGGTCTTGCAGTTTTGGGGTCTTGCTGTTCACTCCCTGTAATGTCTGTTTGGCAGATCATTTACAGGGAATGAATAAATTGAGACAGAGCCTAACGCCAAACTTGCTTCAGATATCTATGCTAAAATAATGATGCTCACTAAGATATTGAATTCAATCCAGAGTTATCTGACTGAAATGACTTTTGCATTTGTGAGACTGAATGTGTGTCTGTCTTCAACTGTCAGCTGGTGTTGAGATCATTAGTGGTGTGAGGGCTCCTCCTCTGGTGGCTTCATGTTACAAGTGTTCAGGCTCTGAGGGGTTTTTGTTCAGGTCTCCTGATGCTTTGTGTTACTGTGACTCTCTGGCACAGTAATACACAGCAGTGTCTTCAGGCTGCACATTCTGTCCGTTTAGAGTCACTGTGTTGCTGGAAGAGTCTAAGTCGATACTGAACTTGTTCTTCAGTGAATCCTTATAACCTCCTGTGTGTCCAACACGTCCCCATCCAATCCACTCCAGTGTTTTCCCTGCAGGTTGTCTGATCCAATCTGTAGAATAGCTGCTAACAGAATAAGAGACCTGACAGGTGATGGTGAGACGTTGACCTGGCTGCACAGTCACAGAGGCTGGCTGTGTCAACGTTTCACACTTCACAC
>JAQFJB010000023.1:13362592-13378196 GCA_029874875.1 Naso minor
TGGTGGGAAAAATCAAAACAGAATGCTTTCCAGAATGTTAATAGTAAAATCTATGAAGAAAAATGAAAATAAAACGCAATACAAACCACCTGGCAGTCAAAAGAGGCACTAAAAACTATGATGGCAGACAGGCCAAAAGGAAGTTTACAAATGAACAGATTGTTCACAGACTTCTTTGGAAACCAGCACTAAAACTAACCAAAATAAGCATCATTTTAAGTGAACCTTATCATTAAGATTGACTGCGTTTTTCATTCTACCCTCATATAAATTATTTTTGTGAAAATTAAACAATGTTAAGTTAAACTTTGACGAAGCTGCGACAGTTTTAATACATAACAGGAACAAGGCCTTTCTGAGATTTGTGATATTAAAGCCTGGTCAAAGGTCATTATCTGGCTAAATCTTTCAAACCTGAATCTTGAAATAAGCTTATCAGGGCAAGAGCTCCGCTTTCCCTCCTATAGAGTGATCGTCACACCCCTCTACGCCATGGAACCTTAATTCAGAAAAAAATATGAATGGCACTCAATGGAGAGGGAAAAATTATTTTTTGATTCCATTTGGTTTGTGCCCTGAATTACACATATGATGGTTGGCAATTTAAGGGATAATTTTTCACGTAAAGAAAGCAAATTTTCTTGTCAAACAATAAAGTAAAACAGCACTTTTTGTGAGACCGCTCAGTGAACTACATGTCTCGTCTCGGACAATATACGTCGTCAATACAGACCGTCAGCTCGGCAGATTTTACAGTGTTTTTCCAGGATCAGAGCAAAAAGTATTAAAAGAGGTGAAAACCATCACAAATCGGGTCACATTAAGAGCTGCAGCTACTCAAAGGGGGAGTTAGTTTGTTCTGTGAGTCAGAGGAGGGAAAATTTTATGATGTCAGCTACTCGACTGGTGTTGTAGTCTTTCTAATTACTTATTTTCACAAGCTAATACATCGACCGTTTGACGACAACCATAGACTTTCTTCATATTAAAAATTATCATTTAAATTGATGAACATCATATGTGTAATTTAGGGCACAAGTCAAACAGGATCACAAAATTTTTTTTTCCTTTCCTCATTGACTACCTTCATATTTTTCCGTACTAAGGTCTCATTGGGTCCACCGAAAGGGGCGTGACTCTATAAACGCCTCTACGCCTCTTAAAGTGTTCTGCCCCACAGTTAAACTCTTAGCTAAGCTAAACATTAACACATTTACACTGGATCGAATGTCAAAGTCTTGCTGTAACCTCAGCATATTAATACTCAACTTCGACACTCTTTGTAAGTTTCAGCGATTTATAGTTCATTTCATCTGGACCAGATGAACACAGGAGTGCTAACACTAACACATGAGCAAACACTGTTTGCAACCTGCCAAGCAGAAAAACTGTCGAAGTGAAGAGATTCGAACACTGAGTGAGCCAAAAAGAGCAAGGATTGTTCCTCATTAGTTTAAACACCAAATCGTGGTATAAAAGCAAGTGATGGATTTCACAGGGGACGTAACAATGATACCAACATGATGTGCCGTCAGCACCATCAACAAAACATCATACATTCTGTCTGCAATAACCATTCTGAACACCCTGAAATAGACATTGCATTTTCAAACACTCCTCTTTTATCAGTTACTTTTTTTACAGCCTCTTTTTATGTATTGAACATCTGTTTTAAGCATTTTTGTTTTTAAGAAGTGTGATTTAATGTGTTTTAACTGTGTCCTCAATGTGTGTGTGATTTGTTTTAGCCCTGTCAAAGAAGAATCTATCTATCTATCTATCTATCTATCTATCTATCTGTGTTTAATGGCCCAAAAAAGATAAATCAATCAAAAAGATAAATCAAGCAAAGTTTAAAAAAAAAAAAAAAAGGTTTGGATAAAAAAGGCATAATGTTAGCTTCTGGCTGCTAACATGGAAAAATAAAAGGTGATCTTGCAGCTGAAAATAGCGATTTAGATTTGTATCGAAGATAGTCTTCTGCATATTCAGGTAACATTTATGAGCCACACCACGAGGAATTAAATCCCATGTGGTTTTCAGCAACTACTTGACGGTCCAGTGGCAAAAGTAGAGACATAAGAAGAGATGGTTTAGGAAAGCAGGGACCTTTACTTCACTGATTTATTGTTACCACAATTTAAAAAAAAACTACTTTGCAGCTGTGCAAGCATGCAGCCAAACATTCATCAAACCGTGAACTTACAAACTAATTAAAATAAGCTGTTTAAAAATGTCCCCCAGTAATGAGTACAGTGGTGAGAAAAAAAAAAATCATGCCAAACAAGCATGCATCCTCCCTGCCCTTCCCCTCCGGGCAGCACTGACCTTGGATCTGCTCAGAGCTCTCTTGTAGTCCCATTCTGGCTGGCACATTATCTGGAGATGGAGGCAAACAAACAGAAGCTACTGTTAGAGACCGTGTGACACTGGACAACACTGTGCAAAGATAGAACTTCTTTTTTCCTCCGTCATCCCTCCTTCACTTCCTCTCTCCTCATCCCCCCCTCTGTCATGCCATCTAAAAATAAAAGAAGAGCAGGCGCTGATGATGATGATGAAGAAGAAAAGAACACATCAGCCTTAATGCTGGGGGGCTGATCTACATACGGCTCCCCTCCACCACCACACTCTATCTGTCCACTTGCTGCAATTCATTTACATTTCTGTTCAATGTGAGAAATTGTAATTCAATTTCACAGTCAGACGATGAGTTTCCAGGTGGCTTAGATTTATTAAAATGACGGAAAACAAAGGGTTTTTTTTTTAAATATATAAGTGGGTTCATTTAAAGCTGCAAAAGGCAAACACTGGGACCAAATGGCAGCATGAGGTAACTTCAACACAATGCAGAAATCATCCTCTGACCTACATTTCTTGTTGCTAACAGCTGGTGTCATGGGTATGCAGGAGATAAAGATGAGCCAAAAAATGGGAATCCAAGCTCACAATGAATAAAGAACAGCTGCTGCTGAGCATTTTACACTTTATTTTTAATAGATTTTTTCATGCACACAGTTTGGGCTTCACGCCCGTAATCATACCTGACAGCAGAGGTTAATTTAGGAGCTACAGTACCCCAGTTTGACCTTCTTCTCTGTTGCATCCCCACTGCATTTTTTGGACACGAGTGAAAATACGTAAAAATTAAATAAGAGAAAAATAATTTGAAAATTGGGTTATTGCTTTACAGTAGGGCGGCACAATATATTGATATAATAATAAGTGAATAGACATTGTCTTGGATTTTGGATGTGATTATATTGTGATTTGGCTGAAAGGAGAGCTTTTATGCTTTTCTGACCTATAGATGCTGTTACAATGTCAGATTCTTGTGTTTGTCACATAATGCAGTACGTTCATTTGGAAGTGAGCGAGTCCTGCAGGCTGTTTCGGTTGACTCTGCACGCTGTGTTTCACGTTTTTTTATTTTAAACTCTGTTGTTACACTGACATCAGTGTGTGCTGACTTCCCTGTATGGGCATGCCAGCTCCGGGCACACAGTGCTGTGCCTGTCCCCTCCCACGCTCTGCTTAGAAACCGCAGACTCTGCTCTCTGCTGGATTACAATGTCAGCACTTTGTTCGAGATGGCCCCAATAAAGTGGGGTTTTTTGTTGTTGTTGTTTTTTTCTTTTTTGAATGAATGACGGGCAGTTAACTTGGTTTAGATTTCCTAAAGAGGCAAGCACCAGACAGAAGTCGAAAGCATTCTTGTTTGAATTTATTCACAGCACTTCCTCAATTTGAGCATTTGAGCTGGATTAACGGTTAAAGTGCTGCTAAAGGGCCGCTAATCTCACGCTGTTTGTCGTGCTGAAGAGTTAGAAGTGCGAGCTGTGAGTAACATTTTATCAGTGTCTTAGCCGTGTTTATTTTGTGTCAGTAATGGGGTTGTAAGTAAAGCAAAAAGTACAAGAGGAAGGAGTGGGCTTACACTTACTGTTTTGAGAGAATGCAGAAAACAGAATGAAGAGAGAGGGCGCGAGTCACAGTTTTCTGAAGATCTACAGACTTTGCTGTTTGGTAAGTTGAGTCTAGGAGTCCATAATTGAAATCAAAGACCCAAAAATGAGTATAATGAATCCTTTAAGTGACTTTTCCTAATTTTAAAGGTTAAATTACAGTAAAGTGATGTCATTTCTTCGAACTTATTGTATTTTAGCTATCTGTGTTTTTATCTTTACTCCACCATTTATTATATCCACATTACTCATAATTACTTACAAAAAATGTCATCGTGTTAATATTTTGTGAAAGCATGAATAGTCATCCAGACAGTGTTGCCGCATTTCAGTATTTAAAAATACTCTGATATATGATTTTATTGCCTAGTAACTCATGTACAGCCCTGCTATGTACAATATTTTATATACCTTTTCATTATACACCTCAAAACAGGGAAGGTAACCTTGTCCTTGTATTTTACTTTGATCACAGTCTGTTTTTAATAAAAGAGTGTATTACATCTCAAATGTAGTTTTGACTTACAGCTGAACATTCAGCAAACATGATAGAAAACACAGAGGTATGTATTATACATCATCATTCAGACTGAAAATACAGAGATATAATTTTTGGCTCATATCGCGCAGCCCAGTGTGACCCAACAATCACCAGTATGTGACACTCTCAAGGTCCTCTACAGATTTTAAACAGCAACTCCAACTGTTAGTCAGTGCAAATACTGTATTTTTTGTTTGTGAAAATACGTTTGAAAGCTACTGAACCAGACAACTGTGCGCACGTGTTTGTGTTTGTGTGTGGATCCTCTTAAGTTTTTTTTTTTTTTTTACTTCAGCTGAAAACATGTACCACTTATCAGTTCAGGACAACACCTTCATGAGTAATGATGAAACCACCTCTCACATTCATATAGCAAGATAGAACATGAGTGAAATATGTACTGCTCTTGAAAATCACTGCAACATTTAAGTGATGGGGACAAAATGAAAAATTCCAACTATGTTGCTGGTACTTTATCGGACAACATTAAAGCTGCAGTTAGTAAACACACATGTACAGCTGCATGCCAGCTGCTAACTCTCAGATCAGAGATCAGGTAATTCTTAAAAAAACATGTCTCTGTTGGTCTTTTGAGGAGCAAAAATACAATTTCTCTCTATATTTTATATTAAAATGATATATGTGAACTAATACATGTGCAGATACTGGCTTGCAAGTTTGCTTGATAAAATGCAAGAATTTTATTATGTTGCTGCCCAACACAGAATTATGTTAATTAGCTGTAACTGGTCATTCAGCCAATTTATTCTTCAAATGAGGCAAATGTCATAAAATAAAGATTCAATGCATTCAATACACTGAATGTGGTAGAACTTTTATGTGAGGGAAAGCTAAATGTGTTTTAAACTTTAAGTTAAATTAACTAGGTTATATTAATTAGGTTAAATTTAGCTTTGCTTTATCTGCAGAAGGTCAGAGTGCAGAATCTTTCCTGAAAGAAATGAGTTAAATAAGCCAATAATGTTAAATAAGAGGTATTGCTTTATTCTTGATAACAATAATTATTATGTAATAATTGGTCCAAGGCCGAGCATGCGTGTTTCTGTGTTTCTGTGGGTGTGTGTTGTGTCTGTGGCCTGCCCGGCACGTCAAAGCTCATAGGCCATTGTATAAAATGGACTAAAATGAGCTGACCTGACAGTGCAACTGTCATCCACTGGAGATGACTTTGCATCTTGAATGGCAGATGAGATAATCTGTGTAATACTGCGGATTCATGTTTTATTTGAGCCCCTGAGGGTGAGTGGAGGATGTTTGGAGGAATAAAAACAATTTAATGACGAATCATACTCAGCTCCTTGATCACATGTATACTTCATCTTTAAATTCTGTGCAGTCTGTTCTCTTTCTTTGCAAATGTTTGTTTAAAAGTCAGAAATTTGTGTCCCCTTTCTCTCTATCACAAGCCACACACACACGTCAGCTTCCATCACTTACCCCGAACCTTAAATCCTCCTCTGTGCTCTGCTGTCCCTTAACAGCCTCCATTATGGCTCAAGTATGCTCCTCATGTCAAGTCTATAAGCAGTGGGAAATCACAGAGCCCTCATGCACTTTACAGCCACATAATTTTGACATCTCTGTCATTCAGCCTTAAATGTAGCCTACTGCTGCTAACTTTTCTCATGCAAATATAAGCGCAGTTTCATATCAGTATAAGTATTTGTGCATTAAAACAATATTATTGACGTCAGTGTCAGTGTCGTGTGTAGGGATGATTCATCCTCACACACCTGAGTGTGTTTGTTGTGATGTACCGTACAATGTATTATATACTGACTTGGATGCTTACACCTGCACAGACACACTTTACTCTGCAGGGGGAGCTCTTTTTGTTTACATGAACACTACTGGTCTAAGGGGTGTTTTAGTGACGTTCAGAACTTAAAGCTGCTCATGGGGACGAGCTTCCTCATCTTTTTAAAACAGTTTTTGACCGCCCAAAGCATGGATAGTAATATTAGCATAACTGTTCAGTTATGTCCATTATTTTTAAATAAATGCACTGGATGGACAAGAGTGGTTCTCTCTAACTTCACAAAACTAAACACAATTATTGAGAGTAGACAAGAAAATCTGACGACATAGTTTTTTTTAAATTCACTTTACACACAAAATATTTCAGGTTCAAATGAGGCTGGATCCCAGACATCCACCTGACAGACAGCAGGACAGCAATACACTATCACAGTCACCAAAACTCTACTCCTCAGTACCTTCAGTTTCACCCGACTTGAGCTTTTTTGGAACTTAAACATGCAACCAGTCTAACTCTAAACAGCACCTTTTCCTTTTTGTCTGTCGTTTCTTGTTCTTCACGTGTTTCAAATAAGCATTCTGATCAGTCAGTCAAAACAGCAACAATCCACAGAATGATTACAAATTACAACATTCAGATTATTTCTTTATTTGGTGAGATGTTTTTGATCTAAGTCTCTCCATCAAAGTAGAATAAAGAAAACTAATACAAGACAATGCAGTCTGCTATGTCTATGAATAGGCTATGTTAATATTGACACAAGCCTTGACTTTATCTATATATCATTATAGCAAGGATAAATACCACTAGACAATAAATGTGCAGCTTTTCAGATGTTGCGACCCACTTCCTGCGGGTCACAACATCTGAAAGCTAAAAGTATAAACAGAATTTTTTTTGGCAGCCATGTAGGCCTAAAGAAAACATCCTTGTTTACTTTGTAAAAATTTCTACTTTAATCCACCACAAGTACAAGATGAAAATGCAATGTGTGTACTTTGACCCTGTTTTTTAAATAAACTGCTCTTAAGGACTTTACACGATAACAAAATGACCAAATGTTGATGTGAAAAACAATAAGGAATATTTACAGGAGTTTTTAGATTTTGTTCTAAAACTAAATGGTGTGATCGTTCTTAACCCTGGTCCTTCAAAAATGTCCCTGTGTGTGTGTGTATGTGTGTGTGTGTGTGTGTGTGAATGTTATGATGTAAGCCTACTATGACAAACCCATGTCAGGGCTAAAGAGCCAAATGATCCCTGTGTGTCTTTACATATACACACCCACACACTCGCACACACACGTGGGAGCACAGGCACACATGAGTGAACACACATGCACCGACACATGCACACATTTGAACACACTCTCTGTTTGTCACGACTCAGACACTCCAGTCCTGAAAAACCCAGCAAGCCGGACCTAAACCCCTACTGACCAGCAACTGTTCTTACTAGATCCCAGCTGAGGCATAAAGAGAGGCGGGAAAGAGACATAACACATAAAGGAGGAGGGAGGGAGAGAGAGAGAGGGAGAGAGAGAAGGGGGGGAGGAGGATAGATGGACAATCACAAATACAAATTTAGAAGACAAACATATGAATACAGAAATACAACACGTAAATGCAGAAATTGAATTTTTACCACTTTATAGACAGATAGACAGATTGACAGACAGATAGATAGATAGATAGATAGATAGATAGATACTTAAGGTAATGTACTGATAAATAAATTTCTGCATTCATGTGTTTTATTTCTGTGTGCATGTTTGCTTTCTAAATTTCCATTTGTTATATAAATGCTTAAAAAATAGAAAAATAATAACATAATATAATATCAAATTATTATATCATTAAATTGTCACTATCTAATTTACTTAAAATTCAAATCCAAAATAATATTGAATAGTAATACAAATCTTTATTGTATTCAGATCAGGTTTTCTTTCACCTCATCTGTCTTCAACCCCGTTATGCTCAATTAAACCTGCCTGTTGTCGCACGTCACAAACCACTTTTAAAGATTCAGTATCCAAGTCAGTTGTCTTATACTGTAGTGTTGCTGCTCAACAGCCTTACCTAATTTTGCTCTAATTCTAACCTAAAGCCAAAGAGATTCACTGAAGGAATAACAATTATTTTTTTCTTTGGAAACAGATTCATAATGACCTCTAGAATTTTGGCAGATGGTGGAGAAGAATCATGAAGAAATAATTGTTTATCAAATTATTTTGAAAAGAATACATATTTTATGATTGACCAAGGTCAGTTCTGTATATTTTGTAAAGCAGAATGTTTAATAAGGGAAAAAAATGTCAATTAAAAATTTTACATGCTGTCTAAAGTTCATGGTGTCGATGTATTTGCAGCACAGTGCAAATATATATTCGCTCAGAGACTCTCATTGTATGTCGTACATCCACGGTTTGCATCTCTCCAGTGCGAAAGACAGGAGCTTTTTTTTCAGTGACCAAACAACGGGTGGCAGCATAAGGCGACTGGCTTGTCATCAAAAGAGATTGGACCTGACCAGCATGACAACGTAATCAACAATCCCATGAAGACAAAGGAAGACAACACACTAATACTGCATTCAGTGATGCAGCTAATGCTAATTTTGCTTTCCCTGCAACTACGGAATCAGATTGGATCAGAGGCAGCATGCATTGCCCTTTTCAGAAGAGGAAAAAAAAGCACCAACAAACTAGGATCCACATGAAAAATGGTACATTACTGTTTGAAATAAAATAAAAAACATTTCCACATTGATTTATTCGTCTTTCTTTTAGATTTGAGGTACTAAGGACATTTGAATGATTTTAAGTCAGCAAATACTTTTGGGTTAAAAACAATATCAGACACATATTATTGTTTCAAACAGAGCATTTCCTACTTTTATCATATATTTAAATACGCTGGTATGATACTTAAAACCTGTTTGCTGACACTGAGGAATATGTCATACGTTATCTCTCTGTTTAATTATTATTTGGTGATAACAAATTCACATAAAATAGGCGCCAAACTATTTCTGTTTAAGCAGAATCAATTTGTCCATTTTTGCTCAGCAGTGGTGCTTCACCGCAACCTGCTGGTGTAACATGGTTATAGCACTTCTGTTCTATGGCTTTTTCACATAATGTACATTCTATCTTATGCATTACTAACATTCTGCTACTGACATTCTTTTTTGTTACCACAACCTCCCCCTAAAAAAATCACCAGTCACCTCTACAAGCATCACAGTTTAGCCATTCAACACAGCTAGCTTGCCAAATGGATTTGGCAAAGCTGCCAGTGTGTGTATGCACAGTTTGCATGTGTGTGTATGAGAGTGTGTGTGTGATAGAGAGAGAGACTGGATAATGATGACTCACCCACCCACACAATCACACACGTGAATTAGGACATGCGCTCATCACCGTCATTGCTTACAACCATGTTAGCGCTGCTCAATGATACTAATTGTTCCCAATCAGCGTATCAGGCGTCTTGTCAATGCACCATGAAACCAGACCACACCAGCAAATGCTTATTGATCTCATTACACGCTAACGTCACTCCGTCAAATCAAGGGTTTGTGTGTCTGCTTGCACCAGTGAGGGAACGACTGACACATCCATCACAGCTCTTGACTGAACCCAAAGCTTAAAACTACGGCCGATCTCATCATGAAATCAATACAACAATATAACTCACTTTATTTATTGAAACAGGGGATGGCAGCCATGCTAGCAGCTATGTGACACTTACATGCTGATGTTAAGCAGATATACAGTTTACCATTCTCATTATGTTAGTAAAGTGTGAGCATGCTAACAAGTGCCAACATTATTATATTATTATTTTCATTATTTTTTATTGTTTTTGATATTAGGTTATCGATTAAAGTTGAGGTAGGCAATTTATTTTGGGGTCAATGGACAAAAATTCCATTATAACCTTTTACGTTTGTGGTTAGACAGGACTAAAAAACAGGCACCGAGACAGGGAAAGTGGATAAAAGGAATTTAATAATTTGCTCAGGAGTGAGGGGAACTGTGAGGAGGCTGAGGCGCAGGTGAGTGATGGTAAAGGTGAAGCCACTTAAGTTTATGGCACAAGGTTGAGGTGGATGACGTTGTTCAGTGGTGAGGCTGCGGTTCTGGAGCTCGATGGTGGATCTGGCTTTGTAGATGATGAACAGAAAACAAACACAAGTAACACGGTAAACACTAGAAAAACCCTGGTTCTAGCAACACTGGTAGAATTCACGAGGGTTTGAGCCATCAATACCACTAGGACGAGCAGAAACAATCTGGCAGCGCGTGAAGAGCAAACAGGAGAACTTATACAGAATTTATGAGATGATGAGCTGCAGTGTGAGCTGCTTATGAAGGAGCTCAAGCCACGCCCAGCCTCTGAAAAAGCAACTCAACTCACTCACACACAGGAAAACATTCACAAAGTCCACAATCACCACACTTTCAGCATATTGTAATTCAGATGGTCTAAAAGAATCCTAGACTTTTGCATCTCTTCTTGGCTCTACATTCAAACTTTAGAAAAAACTTAACAAAATGAAGCTGTGATGGGCAGTCATGATCATTTCAGAGAGCACATGTTCCTATTTGCTGTTCTACGCTGCAAGCATGCAACCATCTGTAATATTAAAAATGGAGAGTAGGCCCACATACAATACAAATACCACAGATTGCATAATAATCTGTCAAAGAAGTAATACAAGTAGAAAAGGGACACAATACAAAATACGTAGGCATATACACAATATACAGAAATAAGAGCTCCTTACTCAAATATTCTTACTCAGCATATCTTACTGTCTAATCGGGGAAGGGAAGGGAATGGGAAGTGCCATTTTTTCCATATTATTACACAACGATATCCAATATCTAAGACAATATACAGTCTCATATCTCGATAATGACATATGATGATATCTCAATATTATATCTTTATATTGCCCAAACCTACTTTAGATGCTAAACAACTTTCATGTTCTTTAATATCTTTAAGAAAGTATAAGTCAATGATGCTGACTTACAATGGTCCAAACCACAACTTTACATCTGTTTATTAGTAGGCTAACTCTCTCCATGTGTCATTTGTGTTTTATCTCCATCGATTCAACTAATAGATCAATCAGGTGAACATCACTTACACATCCACTTACACACTTATACTCTTAATTGGGATGAAACAATTGGTTGTTTAAATATTAAGTATAATTAAGCTGCACAATAAAAAAAAGATAGTTTCGTTGCATATTATGAAATACTAAATTCGCTACATTATAATAAGTTTTTGCAAGTTTGTAGTAGCTGCAAATAAGTGAAAATGGGCCACGCAGCAGAAGTAGAGCCTCAAAAGCGTCTCAGTTTGTAGGGGTATGTGCTAAAACAAGAAACAGGTAATGCTGACGGAGAATATAGATAAATTAATGGGACAAATTCTTGTCCCCTGTGAATGGATTGAGCTGATGGCATCAACCAACAGAGCCTCAGGCAAATATATGTGCGTGTGTGTTCAGTGTGTGTGTGTGTGTGTGTGTGTGTGTGTGTGTGTGTGTGTGTGTTCTTTACAGCGAGGTTGCATGACTAAGTCTTCGCACGTTCTGTCAAGTAAATGCATGCATGCCTCTTGAGAGCAAATTTAGACTAGTACATCTCATCTTTGTTATGTACTTCTCACGTGTGACACATGAACAGCTCACAGAACAGTGGTTGTACAGTTTCCTGTGACCATGGGTCACGTAACATGACGCCTTGTATCTGTTAAATGCCTAATATGACTGCAATGATGAGACAACATTGTCCAAAGTTTAATACCTTAAATCACAGAAAGCCTACAGGCATTACAACAGACCTGCAGGGTTTGTGCTTGCAGTCACTTTGAAAGTAACTATGCACGACTTAAGAGAAAGTTAAAACCAGTTATTAATAGTGATCAAAAGTAAAATGATGTAAGCTTATTGTTTGAGGTTTATTGTATGAAGCTGTTGAATAAAAATGCTGTGCTAAAATTAAGGAAGATTTTTACACCTGCACTAAATACTACTAATGACTTGAGAATTTTATTTAGAATTTGGAATAAGAAAGAAAACAATAGCCCTATATTGATAAACGAACATCAGAACATCTAAAACCTATTCATAAAATATGACCATATTGCTGTAATAAATGAACGATAATACATACGCATGATGTTGCAGAGTAACAATATGATGTTAAGAGTTTTAATTCTAAGAACAAAACATGCAATTCTAAATTTGTATCATTCAACACAAAACGATAACAGTGTGCATTTATGTTCTCTCACCATCTACTTGTCATCTTTACTTCACTGAGTAAGCTTCATCACACGCAAACAGCCCTCATGCATGCACAAAGCTCATCTGGATCTCACACACACACATTCATCCTGGTCTTCCTCCTCCCTCCTGTCCTTCCTCCAAGGCTCCACTGTTAAGTGGAGTGTTTTTCCCACGCGTTGTTGTACCCATGTTAGGCTACTGACGCCAGCTTGTCATTCTCTGCTCCCATTACTGTGAGAGGGGAGTGCGTCACAGCTTCCACAACCCACTTCTCTCTGTCAGCTTTCTGCTCTCGCTGATTGACACTGACGTTGCCACGCGTTCGCCTTTCTGGCTGAGTCCCCTGAGAGCAACCTGAGCATCCAGGCACTGGTCTTCCATTTGGAATTGCATGCATAATGACTTACATCCAATTTTGTGTCTGTAGTCCAAGTTTTGTCTTTCATGTTCCCACAGCGAGATCACCAAGATGATATTTTTTAGGGAAGATAACTGGTATCAGACATTTCTGCTGAAGATTTAAATTTTAAACATTTTAGCTTTGAGTTAGATGTGTTTTTTAATGGGTGTGTCATGATCAGTGATAATGCTGACAGAATCATAAGACTTAAAAACTTTTGTCTGTCGGATTTGATACATATCTGAGGTGGCGGTGACACCTGACCTACTATAGGTTATCGTTGACAGTAAATTCCCTTTTGGATGTAATTATTTTGCTTTTTTCTCTCTTAACTATTACGCCAAATCAAATGCAAAGATTAGAACCATGAGACATTGTTTGTTGTCAGAAACAGTCGGGGTGAAATGCAAAAAAATCGTTAACTTTTTCGCATACGTATAAAAAATTGGTGAAGTTGTGCAATTTGTAGCCCTGAAACACTTTCAGATATGGAGCCATCACAAATTTGGCAAGTGGTTGCCATGGCAGCCATGTCACTTTCCACCATAACGGCATTATGTATTTCACATCATATCTCCTAAGCAAAACATGGTAACACAGAAAACGTGCCGTCTACCCCCATATTTCGAAGGTCAAGGATTAGAATGACACCACACATGACACTGGAAACTGTTCAGATGAACAGTCAATTTTGAAATTTTGAATTTAATTTTTTTTTTTAAAGAAAAGAAAAGAACTATACACAACATGCATGCAACAGACAGGGTTTTACAAAGTCTCAAAATCTCAGATACTGTGATTCCCTTCTCACATAATTGAATTGTCCATTAACTATTTACTTGAACAGTTTATGATGTTGTACATGCCATCTCTGTAACCCCTGACCATCAGATCATAGGGGTAGACATCACCTTTTCTGTCTTATGTTTGTTTCAGAAGATATGAAGGAAAACGCATAGGCCATAATATAGTTATAGTGGAAAGTAAAATGGCTGCCATGGAAGCCATGAGTTAATTTTGTGAAGGCTCAATATCTGTTTAGGGCCACGAACTGAACAACTGCACCAATTTCCATGCTTTTATGAAAAAATGAACAATTTACCTGAATTTTGGCACATAGCATTTGGACTGACACAGTCAGCAGAGAATAGTTTCGTATGCAATTGAAATGCTTGTGCTCCTCCAGCTGTAATGGTGGTTGCATTTTTTGAGAGCCAAGTCAATCAATTTAAGTTTCATCAAATGCAGGAGCTCCATGCATGATGGGAAAGCTTGACCTTGGGCTGTCTGATCAACAAGATTAAGTCTTGCATGCATTTTTTTTGGGCCCAACTGATATAGGACTGATATGGGATTTTTGGAGCAGATGCTGATACCAAATTCAGGAGCGAGAAAATCCTAATGACTGATATATCTGCCGATATTTTATATACTGTAAATAATACCAGCTGAATATGGTTATCAAATACTTGTGACAGAGATATGAATGGAGGCTGGATACCTGACATTTTAACTAACTTTATTCCAAATAGCAGTGCACTTAACAGTTAACACTTAGTTTGTTAGTTATTCAAGAACAGACCGCCCTCTGCTGGACAAATTGCATAATAATCATTTGAAATCACCAGTCCAAACATTTTTTTCCGTCCACACATATTGGAGAACACATACACCAATGCTAATATATCTACGATAGGTCAATATCTATTGATAATATTGTCACATCTTTATATGGATTGGCCCTACATTTTTAACTATTCTTTTACATTTTCCACATTTTCTGTCAAATGTGAAGATTTTCTGAGACTTTGCTTGCATACAAAAAGTTGTAGTAGACTGCTGAAAATATATTGTGTGCTTTAAACTGAAATCAACTGATACAGAAAAAAAGAAAAGAAAAAGAGAAAGAAAAAAAACTGCAAATAAGAATCCCTGCCTGGTAAATTGCAGATTGCAAATTACAGGAGAGTGAGGAAGCTGTCAATCAAGTGTCGTCTGCACACACCCACACTGTCCTGAAGAGGTCAGGCAGCAGAAGTGAAAAGACCTGCGTGGGTGGACTATGGGTGTGAAGGAGCCTTAATATTGTCAAAAGGCTGAAAACAAAAAAGAAAAAACTATTATTTTTAGATTCTAGGCTTTTTGCCACAAGAAACCCACAGGAAACAACCATTTTATGGCTCTTTATCTGAGCATTTCCTCTGGCGAAACATTAACCGAGACCCCCGAGTAGAAGCCTGCATATGCAAAGTATCTCTAAATAGCATCAAGATTTAATTATTTCTCTGTATTGATTCATGACAGTGATGCATGCAGTCTGGTATATAGTCTATACAACAGCTATGACTCCTGTTGGAGTGTATGCGCACAAAAGATAACACTTAGTAAAGACTTAGAGACACCACCAACAACAACAACAACAACAACAAGACACCGAGAAGGAAAACTAAAGGAGAGCAAATCCATAGAAAGAAAGCGGCTCTTCTGGGTAGCCTTGTCTTCAGGCTAAACCAAAGACACTCAGCATTTTTCACACCAGAGCAGCTTCATCCAATAAGGACCTGCTCATTGAATTCCTTGCTGAATGAGACTGGACAGAGAGA
>JAQFJB010000023.1:13406497-13422146 GCA_029874875.1 Naso minor
AAAGTAGGAATTAGATATAATTATATATTTATTTATTTATCTATTTTTCAACTTCTGCTTTAAAAATAATTCCAGCTCAGCTGCATACATGTTGGATAGTAGTGAGGTAATACGTTTATTAATGCTGCAATTACTGTAGACTTGGGAAGTGATGCAGGGTTTACATGTCAGGGGCAAAATATCACTGAAAAAAGTCATGCCATTAAGTCAGAGAGGAGCCCTTCGGCTGCAGTGGAGCAGGAAATTATAGAGTGTTGCCTCACACTGTAACATAAAAGGGAACAGTAGTAGTTTTCTTGTTTGGCTTTTTAATATTTCATATCTCCCTTACTGCACTGGTCAATTCTAATGATTCAAATAATCAATACCTAAGACAATCTAAACCTTGCAGCCAGAAGGACTTGCACAGCAGGTTCACTTTGGGATAATATATTCCTGTCTGTCTCCTCTGCAACCCCCCACAATCACCTCATCCATATCCATTGGCAGACAGTGTACTTAGTGTACTTACACTGAAATAGAAACCATTCCTGAGGGACAGTGTTGTGGTTAAGCTTCTGCAGCACTTTATACTCTGGACAGCTACCAATACTGCCTGACTGCCTATACATGTTTAAAGATGATTGCCAGACAAAAGCGTGAAATGTTGTCACTGTGGATCAATTGGTGTGATAAATGACTTCCATGGCAGTAAAGAAGACAACTTTTTGGATGCAAGAAAGCCTTTGATGGTCAACATTGCCTGAATACTTTAGGTAGAGTGATTCATGATCCGTTTTCCTTCTTTTATGTGTATTCATCTCATTTACTTTATTGTCATGGTACCATTTTTTCATTTCCAGAGAGCTTAGAAATGTATATGCGTGTGCTAACACAAATCCAGCATGCAGCCATTATTTTATTTATTTTTATTTTTTTTACTGCAGATATACTGAGATTCACTGTTACGCATTGAGTTAATCATGTTCAAGGTAGTTAAAGGACCTAATGTCCTAGTCATCTGCCAAATATGATGTGCATTATAACAATATCCAAGCACAGCTAAGGTCTGCAGCATGCTCAGTTATGTGATTTATTAAGTTCTTCGTCCTTCTTGCATTACTAGACTCAAGATCTTTGAGATGTGGTCAAAACAACGAGCAGCTCTGCCAAGTCTGCAGTGAGACAAAAGGGCTTTTTCCTCTCACATTGAAGAGTAGACACACAGCTTCTAACACATCCCAAATGAAGGACTTCAGGTTCCTAAGGAGCCAGGGACCTCATAGATTGTTTCGAGCATAACCCAACCTTTATCCAAGTGACAGTGAGAAATTTTGTGGCATGAATCACCAGTTAAGTGCAGTGGTGACAGTACTGCCAAGTGGTTACCCAAAGAATGTGGACAGAAACTACTAGATTGAGATTTCCCTACAGGACCTGCTGGTATTCTTATGTTGTTCAGACAATTGTGAAAGAGGCTCCCTTCGGTGTTCCTCACTGGAGATAAAAAGAGAACATCCAACTGGCAGAAAATACAGGACCAATTAGTTGGAGTAGATTTTTCACCTAGCTTGGAAATCGCCAGTAACACCTTGCAAGAATCTGCAGGACACTCAGTCACCTGGGTCGCTGTTTTAGTTTGTAATGCAAAGGCAAATTAAAGATTTCATTGACTTTACATCCATGTATGCATTCAGACATGCACATGTGCACATGGCCAGGCTGCATGAACAGATGAATAGAAACACTAATAAGAAAGCAGAGAAATAAAGCCATTGGAGGAGAGCCACAAGGAAAAGTCCAGTTCCATTTAGTCAACATCCTCAGCTATTTGCCCAGCATGAGAGCCATTTTGGCTTGTTGCACCGGTGTCACACTGGCTCAAAGTGAGCAGCCCTACCCGGAAGTATATGTAATTGGCCATAAACAGTGGGCATGCCGAGAGGAAAGGAGAAAAACCTTTAAAAGTCTTTTTGTGTTTGTTTTTATCTCTCAGGACATCTAGTGGAACAGAAAATAGCTGAAATGTGTAGTATTTGGTACCGTTCTCTACAAATATATTAAAGAAAATGTATTTTTTCCCCAATGCAAGGCAGAAGAGCAAGCTACAAACACAAGACTAACATATTATCACTTTAAGGCAAGCAGCAGTGTAAGCTAGTATCTAAAAAATCCAGCAGACAAGCAGCAGCGTTGATTTCTGTCGAGTTGTCTTTCTGGCAACTTTTTTAAACATGAGTCCAGTTTTAACTCCCCTTTTAGCCTTTTCTTGGTTTCAGTAACCTCATCAAATGTGTGTCTCTGTAGCCACTAAATGTTCTACTATGCTCACCGGTTGGATGCTAACTTTGTCTGTCTGCTGTTTGGTGCCGAGCAGGTGGTGTACAATGGGTTTATCAGACCTTTGATCATTGAAACCAGCTACCTGCTGAGGCTCTAAGAAGACTGATGTTAAAGGATGAGCCAGAAAGTAAAACTGCACACAGAAAAAACAACAGAGATAAAGGGAACTGCAGAATCAGGTAGTGAGTTTATCTTTATGAGTGACCTCTTTCTCATGACACATTGCCTATTGGTTCATTGTTTATATTATGAAATTTGTTATTAATGTTAGAGGTAGAGTCAGTAGCATTTTCCTAAACACCAAAACATAGACTTATACAAAATTAATCTGGCTCAATTATCACTTATGGGCCCCTACACGTGTGTTGGTGATTATGTCTGCAGAGCCCTTGCCTGTACTTTGATGTTTTTGGTTTACTCTGAATATTTCTGGGTAGGGAGTGGGTGCATTTCCCCCAGCATATAACAGCACGCAGATGAGGTTAGAACTGGATAAAACTTAGCAAATAAAGAAAATACAGTCCTAGTGAGGCAAAACAGCAAGCCGATAAAGCTTGTTTTAGAATGTGAGTAAATCTCAGTTTGACTTTAACCCTCTTTTGAGAGGAGAGGCTGGGGATGAAGAGCGTCATGGCCTGCTCTCTGTAGGACAGGTGGGTGCAAAACACCCACGGTTAACTTGTGCTAGTTTGTTAAATCATAGACTTTTCCATTAAAACGAATGTAAAATCCTACATAACATAGCTTGCTGTTTAGGTACAAGCAGTACACGTTAAGTACCATCAACCAATGCAAATTACTTAATGTTTTGGAATAAAACATAAGCCTTGAGGTCATGCAGTGTTTGAGCTGTGAATTATTTTCCGTCTTAACACACGTCACACTGGTTACCTTCTGGTGACGTTGAGTGTGGGAGGAGGTGCCCAGTTTGAATGTTGTGTTTACAATCCGCAATGAATAATTCTTCTGACTCTGCCTTTGATAATATAATCCACTGCTGCAAAAGGGACTGTTTACTAGTGAAATGTAATTTTTTTTTTAAAGACACACACAATACAGAGCCACAGAAAGGATGTGGGAGGTGGAGGTAGACACTAAGTTATGGCACTGGGCTTGTGCTCAGAGGGTCGTCCGTTTGACTTCTCGGAAAAGCAGAGAGGAGGGTTCAAGCAACAACCTGTGCTGCCTTACAGCTAGCATCCTGATGGCACTGACTGAACGGTAAAAGAATGCGGATGTGCTGGGCAGCTTCCAGGTAACTGCATCCTGCTTAACCTGAACAAATAAAGACACTGGTGATGTTGCTACCTCATAAGCTTCTTAATGTCTCTCTCTTTCTCATTCTTTCTGTCTCATTTCTTGATAAAGTAGTTCCTCATCAACGCAACACTTAAAAGTTTTGTAACAATATGCACCACCTGCTGATTTAACTCTTCAAAGACAATTTGCGCAATACTACATACACTCAGGGCGTATGTAGCATTGTATATACGTCATGTTTCTACATGCATGTGTACCTCCACTAAAGCAGGATTTGCCTAACAAACATCTGGGAATCATAAATAGAAAGAGAATAAAGAACTTGACTCTGCTGTAAGGGCCCCAACTACTCCACTCCCCCACTCCCTTCCTGCCTCTCCCGACTTTCCAGACTGTCTGTTTCTTATCGTCCCAACACCTTCCCATAGGAGCTGTGGGCAGGAGGGAGGAAGGGTGAGAAAGCAAGAAAGAAAGTAGATGAAGATGTAGATTAATGTACAGTAAAATCCCAGGGGATGGTAGCAATCTCATGAGCTTGTGCAAATAAGTGCCCATGGAAAATTCACATCAGTATTCTACATATAAGTTAGCTTGGACTTAGTGTACTTTTTCTTTTCTTTTCTTTTCCTCTTTTTTTTTACCAATGAGAGAACAACCGCATGGTCTATGTGTTATTTGTTCCCAACACTCAAATTCCATGTTGCACTGTATTAAACATTGTTGTAATACATTATTTATATGAAAAAAAGCCTATTTCTCTTCATTAGAGTTTTTGTAATTCACAGTGAATATTTTTTTACTTTTAGTGCATGTGCTTCCAAATATATAATTTTATGAGTAAATGCATGTACATTATTTCTGTTAAATGCTTTCATATGTTATCAGTCTTTAAGCTGTTTCATGTCTTTGCAAAAGAGTATTAATTAAAGAAATGCCAACTTTTTTGTGCATCAAATTATCAATGTGGGAACCTGACTGAGAAAGTTGGCCTGCCACTGTGATTAGCCACATCCCGACCTCACTCTCACCCTGCAAGTCCCCTCTTGAGAAGAACGACTGGTTCACAGCAGCTTGTCATGACGTCATACATTTCCCACAATTCCCAAACGTAGTTCTATACTAAGTTTGTGAATGTCTTTCATTGCTGTTTCCTGAGTCACACTGAGTCCATAGCAGGATGATGATCCCCTCCTATGAGGCCTTGTCTTGACCACTGCAAGAGCAGAAAAGGTTGTTGTTATTACAGCATCATTAATTTTGATAAATGTTAGATTTTGCTGTAAGCATATGCAGGCATCTTAATCCACCATCTTTAAGCCAATTCTTCTGTTTTTCTCCTGTTTACTGCATGCAAACTGAGAAAGTAGAAATGAATGTATACCAGAAAATTTTACACATGCTGCATGTTAATGATTTAAATAGCCATCACAGCCAGCATTTTAATGCATGTCATAATATGTCATGCCACTGTTTGTGGGTATGTGGGGAGTATGTCATTGAATGTATCCAGTTTGAAGTAGTTTGTATATTTTATTTGAAATTATCAACATAAATTATGTCAGCATTAAAGTTGATGTCATACTGAACAATCATCCATCTTGTTATCCAGGTGGTTGGTCCAACACAAAGCCAGCGCTTAATCCCTCATGTGCTAGTGAGTGTGTGTATGTGTTTGCAAGCATTTATTCTATTTGTGCGCAAAAATATACAATTGGTGAGTTGCAATTGAGTGTTGCTTTCATCACCCCAGGGGATAACACATTAGTAATTGGCAGGATTTAAAAGCCAAAGTTTAGCTTTATTTGAAATTGCTTTGACATCTTTCTAAGTATGCAAACCTGTCCACAAACTCCTTCATATTCAGACAGATCACAGAAAAGACTGGGACTCAAATGATACATCTGGTTGCCAATATCAGCCTATCGCAAATGTTTTGGTTATATGTTCTTTGATATGCACCAATATTAAAACACTTTTTTGAGGCCGAAAAAATGCTGTGTGCTTATGAATGGCAACATGCCCCCCATATTCTCCTGCCTGAAATCAATGAAGTCTTATCGTCACTAGTGTTGGGTTTGTTGAAATAGCTAGCACAGAGTAAATACTATACACACAGTGTGTATACACGTCCATCAATAGTCATGAATGATGTATGTGCACACACTCATGCCTGCAGATTTGTATTGAATACAGACTTGCATACGCAAATGGGTTCAGGGGTCATTAAAGCAGGGCTGAACTCTGTGAAGTGTAAGTTATGTGTTGTATTGTCAGAATTCATCAGCAAATCTAACTGAAATTTTTTCTCATGTTGCAACTTATGAAAATGTTGTTTTTAAACAAAAAAGATTGTGAAGTTTGAACACCATGAGCAGTAGCAGCAGCTTAATGTGTGTGTGTGTGTGTGTGTGTGTGTGTGTGTGTGTGTGTGTGTGTGTTTGAGAGAGAGAGAGAGACTGACACAAAAAGAGAGTTATTCGTTGAAGAAAGACACATGATCTGTCAACCTGGACTCTTACATAGTTCTTCATGTGTACTTGTATCTATTTCACAAATAAGCATTAGGTCCATGTTTGTTGTGTCTCGTGTCTTTCTAGAAAACTTTAAGCTTTAATCTTCTGTATTGTGCCCGAAAAAACACCAAACAACACGAAGCTTCCAGGCTTGATCTGTGCAATATCTGTGGCTTTAGTCTGCTGTGGTAAGCAGAGTGGACATTAGATTTGGATTTTTGTTAGTTTGCCTCACAAGGATGCAAGTTTTCTTCTTCTTCTTCTTCTTTTTATTATTATTGTTATTATTATTAAACTTTTTTGACGTGCATTTAAATAGGAGAAACAGTCAATTACATGTTTCAGGGATCTGCATTAAAAATAACAATATTAAGGAATGTGGTTAATTTGTTATATATGAATAAAAAAATAAAATCCAAATAATTATTACACCAATTTCATTTCTGTGCTGCTATGATGCTAACAATGAAATTACTGTGAGCTAAGTACAGAATGTAAATGCATTTAACGACTATTTCAGAATGCAATGCAAAACGCTGGCCATAAACATTATCACAAAATATGGTTCGATTTCACTGGGTTGCACTATAACTTCAATTATATCAAGAAGATTATCAGTAATTAATTAAAAATTCAACTCCGACTGGAATCTTTCCATAAGTTTAGTTAAAGCTGTCGGGCCATTATGGTACTGAACCACATATTAGACGGCTTTATTTGGATATTATGGAAATGACCAATGGAGAAATGTTTTGCATGGGCCCAACTATAAATCTTCTGCTTATTAAGGTAAAAGAAAATCAAATCCCAATGCAGCTATGCTTAAATCTACAGGCATTCATGGCTGCACCTTCACATAGAAACAGGGTAGGAAACTAATGAAAAGGGTTTAATTTAAGCAAAGTAAAGGTCGACATATCAGCAAACTCTTGATTGTTTGTTTTCCAAACATTAATCATAATAATTAAATTTTATTTCACGCCATGTGTCACTCAGTCATTCATGGCTTACCTGCAGTGGCTCCGTGACCCCCCCCCAAATGGGACACGCTCCACAGTTTAAGAATGAGGTTGGGTTTACATTTTATAGAAGCATTTTACCAAGAGGAGAGGGCTACTTTTAGCCGATGTGGTGAAATAAAATTTTCAGGCCGCATCAGCACATTTACAGAACAGGCATGTTATAAGAGGCAGGACTCACCATCTGTGGTTGTTTTTCAGGCTGTGTGCATCGATGATCTGTATGTTGACATGAGTGTGAATGAAAAAAGAAAATGAGCCAGACATGGATTATAAAGCAGAAAGCGTCTGGGTTGTGTTTTTGTACGGGAGTATCACTGTATGCTCACTCCGTCTGTCTACTCATTGGAAAGCTCCCTCATGCAGGCAACTCTCATCCCAAGCCAGCATTGATGTCATAAGTGGCCCCATTTCTCTGCCTCCTATTGGTCCGTCCAGTGTGACACCGTCTCCAGTTTGACGTACAGTTAAACTCACGTCACTGTAGTAAGTGGTCTGATCTCTCTTCCTCTCTGCCTTCCTCACACCTTTCAGCTTTTTTCCCCCTTCTCTTCTCAGACGTTTGTTTCTGCCCTGCTCCTCTTAACTGCAATAAAAGGAAACATCCAGTGAGCCATTTGCTGATTGGTTAAGACAAAAGCAGCCAGTAATTCGTGCAGCTGTCAGAAACAGAAATAAACCTCAACACAGTTGGACCTCATGTGTTTGTGTATGTGCCTATATTCAGTATTTATTATATATCACATTTCTCATAAAAAAGGAGAAGTGGTAATGAGCATAGGTGATTAGTGCATACATCATACCTGTGTGTGTGTGTGTGTGTGTGTGTTTCCAAGGATGATTAGTTGATTAATCATTATTGCCTTCATTACTTCCCCACCTCTGATTCTACATCCAGCTGATCCACATCTGTTTTAATATTTTGTTTGTTGCAAAGGTTAAGTAGATCTTTATATACAGTTTATCCCTTTCTTTATATTTCTCACTGTTTAATAATATAGAAGCAAAATGTCCAATAAAATAGATAGATAGATAGATAGACAGATGGATGGACAGAAAATCTGTGCTGATGAAGCAATCTTCCCTCTATCAAGTCATAAAAAGTCCTTACATGCATGGATGATCCGTTGATTAGATTAAATCCAAAATGGTAAAATGGAAAACACTGGATTAAAGCCCCTAAAATTTTATACGACCAAAATAAAAAATCTGAGATTATCATCATAATTCAAATAAAAGGCAGCACAGTGGCTTAGTGGTTAGCAGTGTTGCCTATCAGCAAGAAGGTCCCTGGTTCGATACCTAGAGCTTTCTGTGTGAAGTTTGCATAATCTCCCCGTGTCTGTGAGGGGTCCCTCCGGGTACTCAGGCTTTCTCCCACAGTCCAAAGACATGCAGGTTAGGTAAATTGGTGACACTGAATTGCCCGTAAGTGTGAATGTTTTTTTTTTCTACATATGTCAGCCCTGTGATGAACTGGCGAACCTGTTCAGAGTGTACCCTACCCTCGCCCCATGTTAGCTGGGATTGGCTCCAGCCCCCTGTAACCCTGAAAAGGATATGTGGTTATAGATAATCAACAAAGGAATTAACAAGTCGTACAGCATTAAATATATTTCTGACTTAATGCAAAATGACCAACTACATTTTCATAAACTTAGCTGCAACAACAGGTAAGTCTTATGATTAGCAAATTTTGGCAGTGGCTAAAAATCAAGTGGATCAGTGGATCCTTACAGCACATCAATCCTTGTTAATTTTTAAAAAGTAACTTTAAAATAACTAAAAAAACTAAATAGTACATGTGAACAATGGTACAAATAGTACAGAACATAGTGAAACTAATCACAACATACTCCTTGGTACCAAGTGGTACCGAGGGGTATTTAAGACCATTACTGTAAATAGCAAGTCCAAAAGAACTTAGTGCCTTTGAATGCCTCATAGATGTAGTTGGTCACTGCTTGTTGTTTTGATTCAACATTAGGAAGTGCAGTTCAGTTTTCCCATGTGCCGCGAGAATGGTCAATCATGCAGTTGACAACGAGCTAACAGCAGGACCTGCAGGCAAACACATATCGATCGCATCGTTCGGACTGTGTGCTGTGTTTTCAAGCAACCCTCAGCATCTTGATAAAAGAGGAGCCATTGTTAAACCACAGGACGGTCTGCCAATCAAATGCATTGCTTTATTGTTGCTCAGCGAATTTATCTGTAGATGAATGTTCAAGTCAGAGAGGGTAATTCAGAAAAGAAATAAAGATTCTTAAAAGTTGATGATTTGTCTCAAGGTTCTTTCAAACATTTCATATTATTCGGTGATGTGCATTCACATCATATGGTCTGACTCAGTGTCCTATTTTTTTTTTTTTAATGGTGATAAAGAAGACCACATTATTTTGCTTCAATGGACTTTCACATGGTTTACCGCTGATATTGAGCGGGTGTGTTGTGGGGGGTTGCTGGTTGGTTTGCGTGTGAGCATGTTGGAAGTTACACGAGAGGTGCCTGACGTGGGTCTATTTTAGCATTCATGCATATGTGAGTGAATGTTTGCATGGCAAGAGATGAGAACATGCATGAGGGAACATTAGCCTGCAAACTGTAGCCTATACATGCAAATTAGGGGTGGCGACTTTCTTTTTCTTTTTTCTTTCATTTTCAGAAATCTCAAATGAATTACGCTCGTGAGGGATATTTATTCTTAGACTGTTGTGTTTACATGTAGCCCCACTGTTTTTATAGTTCAGACATAATAATGTAAATACTGTTAAATGTATTTCAGCGGACTTCGTTGTCGGTTTTCTAAATCATTTGATAGAATCCTCTATACAGAACTGTCAGTCCCGCTGCTTCACTTCTCTTGAACTCAGTTAACTTGGAACACTGGGTAAGTTTTCACAGAGTCAAAGGCACATTTAGGTAACCTATGATAGTATTTCATACATGCTCCACACCTAAATGGTCTTTGGTGGGTTCACACCACAGGTGAAGGATGTTGTTTTCTTCTGAAGCTGCACTTACACACATAATAAATAATAAAGATAGAAGAGTGAGAATATGAATGCATAAGTTATTGGAGGACGATCTCACTGGAGTCTCTCTGGTAGCTCTAAGCCAGAATTTCATTATTTTATCATTTGACACATGATGGAAGAATTTATTCTTAATGACTTGGTTAAATAAGATTATATAAAATAATATAGCACTGTTGACCATATATCTGGGCGGCTTGAATAGTTTTGTCTGAGTAGAGTGTATGCAAAGCAAAAACATAAAGCCCAAATAAAATATTTGATAATAAGCTAATTATTTTAGAGATCAGAGCACATCTTCAAAGTTGAACCTGTTAAAATGTGATTTTTCATATTTATTTGTTCTTTGTTACTTTCATGTGTTTTCACTGTGGCATCCTGCCTTGGCCACGTAAGACTATTCAGCGGCCCCAAGTCTGCTGGTACCCCTGAGCAAAAGGACAATGCTTCCCCCTAATGGAAACTGAAAGAAAAAGCAAATATTTTCAGTCTAATATGAGCAATTTGACTAATATATCAGTCATTAATGGCACTGTGTACTGCACATTAGGCTACTTAAACCCACAAATGTTGCTGTTTAAGCAGCCTAGATTTAAAGAATATAAGGCTTTTAAAAATGTATTAGAATATGGAGGCCTCTGAATGTGTTAGAGACAATCTTCATTTAGATCTCTTCAGTTCTACACTTTCATGTCTGTGTTTTATACCTTCAGAGTCATCTGAGCTCGCAGTAACATTTTCTGAGGTCAGAGAACATCTAACCTACGAACATGAAACTGCATTAATCTTTCACTATTCTCAAAGCCCACAAGCCATATATAGTGCAGCACTAATGCACATCATGGCTTTACAGAGTGTTGTTTCAGCCTTGACATCTATTCCGAATTATTTGAAAATCAGACATTTAAAATGAACTGGAAAAATCATCCGTTTGTGCCTGTCATAAGTCATACATCTGTTGTGCGATCATGTCATTTGACACTTCATTATAATTTACAACTGAGGCATTGAGCTGCTATGAAAATATTGAACCACTAGAGGGTGCTAACACACAAATCACACTCAAGGGTGTCCTTGAGTCATCATTTGGCACTGGAATACAAAGCATGTAGTTCTTGGTAAAAGTTGCCATCATAGAACATATAAAATGTTGCTATTCTGAGACAAATCTTGTTGATATGTACTAAAATTTTATTTTCAGCCTCATTATAAGTGGAACAAATGATATGTAGTCATAGGCCCTCTAAATACAGTACTGTCTGCCACACTGAACCCGTAAGATTTTGATGTGCCTAAGTTTTGTTCAGTGAATCTTCCAGCGTATTTATAACAGACTGTTTAAGGATTGTGTGAGCTGACATGATGGCACCAAACAGAGGCAAAACTGTGACCCACTTTTGTGGTTCCATCCAGCAGTTTAAAAAACATCTTTAGGACTCCTGTTGTTTTTATTTTTAAATCTGTGCCAGAGACAAAAACAGATACAAAGGTTTCCTTATGGCAGCGGTCAGTGGAGATGCACAGATTGTTGGGGTTTTTTCAGGGAAAAGTTCATAACATTGCTCATCAGACTTCTACAGTATATGTACATATATATTCATGTTTGTAAGAGATTTTTATGGATTTAAGCATCATCACTGCACATGCACACAAGTATTATCATCACTGTTTAAATGAAGGGAAATTAAGTGACGGAAATTTGATCAGCCTCTTTCAAAGCCTTAATCAAAATGTTGCCATAGCAACAAATAGGCACACAACTTCACACAATTAACTTCCTCCTTCCCTGTGTGTTTATTGTGTCCAACACACACAAGCGTGCACACACACACACACACACACATCAGGCATACACACACACTCATGTAAAGCACACATGACATTTGCACCACCCACACCCAGATAGATGGCTTAGATTGCCATCATAATTACACAACAATCTTTATCCACCTTTTATTCGTCAGAGCAGGCAGGTGGCAGAGACGCTGTGTGTCTAATTGCTTGTTTAGCTGCAGATGGGATCGTCCCTCCTCCCTCGAGTCCCTCATTGCTCCCCACCTGCTCTCACTGCTGCCCAGGGACACTAATGAAGTTAAGTCACCCCTCATTCAGGCTCTTAAAAGCTCCGGCAGACGCTCTGATGGCAGGCCAAAGTGCTCCCTGTCGTGTTCCCTTTGCCCTCTCCTCCCTCTGTAAACAGCCTGTCATTTCACATCAACCGGCAGACCAGTTGCTGCTGAGCCTCAACCGTGTCGACTGCTCATTGTCTGATGTCTGTCTGTTTCCTTTTTTCTTTATTTAGTCTTTTTTTTGCAGATCTGTCACCGATTCCCTACTGTCTCTTTCTTCCTGATATAACACAGTTTTGGTCTGTTCTGTTGTTGTTGTTGTTGTCTGAGCAAAGGTTGCTTGACTTACCGTCCAAAAAGATGGGTGTTCTTTGCCATGTGTTGATTCTGTTTGCAAACGTGTGTGTGTGTGTGTGTGTGTGTGAAAAGGTCAGTCCAGATCTATTCTTTTCTATTTGGAATCATAAGTCTGTTCACTTCAGTATGTAACGCAAGTAGTGAGTATTCTCTGCAACTACTCACTTCAGATGGTGCAGTACCATCCTAGGATGTTGTTCATGCACAGCAGACACCTCAAACATGAATATATTTGATATGCAAATGAGTTTCCAAAAAAGCAGCTGGCTGAATTATTACAAGGAACAGGATAACACATTTATTCTTACTGCAGTAGCCTCCAGTGTTGGACATGTTCTCCTCTGCTGGATATTTATTCTTTGGAAAGAATGACATTGTATTTCTCAGTGTTTAAACATGCATTATAGATATTCATGTACGTGTTTGGCAAAGTCATGCAAGAAGAGCGCAACAACCACAGGTTTTTCGAATGAGTTGCCTCATCATTTGGGTGATTTCTTTTTCACCATGACAACACAGCCTCATGAAGATTCATCTGTTTGTTCATGCAAAAGTAATTTGTTTCTCTCACCTCTAATGGTTCTAGGCATTAATCTCCTGAATGCAAATTCTGCCATATGAAAATCTCCACCCAAAAAAGAAATACTTTTATTACATTACATGTGCACAGCTCTAATGAATTTAGGACACTGATGAAACGAGTCAACATGCTGTAACTGCACATAACACCTCCGTGCGTATACAACTTGTCTTGTTACATGAAGTTAAAAGCTTCCTCTCACTATCACAGAGGTAACACCTATTAAATTTTGAAGTCATGTTGCTCTCCTCAGTGGAAAAACATAATGATGTGTAAGAAAGAGATGTTTTTTCCATACTGCATCACTGACAGCAGCCCTCAGAGAGTCTATTAATGGACGCAGTGAGTCCATTAGTTTTTACAATGTATGGCCAGTGCTCTACCTATCTACCTTCCAAATTACAAAGCCCTTATCATGCTGGCCAGAGACGCTGCAGGAGAGAGGATGTCTGGGCCATTGCCCATGGCGAATGGAGCTCTTAGTGAACTACATGCTCTTTTTCCAGCTCATTAACTTGACCTCTGTGGCACACACTACTCACTAACCAGGGGCTTGATTTAGCATCAGACCAGAGGGGCCCTTTGTGACAGAACCTTTTTTTGGTCTTCGTTATCTATCATCTAATGAATGTGATGGGGAAAAAAAAAAACAAAAAAAACCCCACAAGGAACTGAATAATAAATCTGTGTCATTGTGTAATCACTGAGAGCCAGACCTGCTCTAATAGATGCACAAAGATCTTACCCATCCAGTGTTGCATTTGCATTTGATTTTCTCGATTAGATCTCAGTCTGCACCACTGAATGGGTAACAGAGCATAGCAGTAATAATGTTATGAGCTCTACTGTATATATGCAGGCGTTCAAGATGACCTGATACAAAACTAATTTCACAGTAACTGAATCTTAGAATCTGAGATATCAAAAACGATATAATACCATTTATATGGATTTCATATGCACCATATGCTTCAGATTTTCTATAAAATGTTAATACATATAGATTTCATGCTCATCATAGCCACTGTGAGTGAGGATCTTTATGCAACAGTGTGAGTATGAATGCGTGTTTGTGTTCTGCACTGTTTTTTAATTGAATCGAGCGAAGCGTGTAAAAGAAACGTAATACAGAAACTTTGATACAGACTGAGGATGAAATTGCTGATAGATTTCCATTTGAGCTGTAATATGATCTTAACAGCAGAGTGCGTGTGTGTGTGTGTATGAGTGTGTGTGTGTCCTCGTGTGCACATTACATCTGAAAGCGGCTTTCTGGCAGCCACTGGGAACACTGGCTGCTCTGTCTTCTAGTTGTGGAATGTGAAAGTGGATTTTGTATACACAGTATGAGCTCGTCCATTTCACAACACATTGAACATTAAGGTCACACATTGTTATGAGTCACATGTAGGTGACATTTAAACGTGACATTTTTGCTCAGCAGAAAAAGCTCATTTTTCAGAATTAGCTCATCACACATTTTACAACTGAATAAACATGCGTGTGCATTGGCAGGGATCTCAGTTCACATGCAAGTATATTAATGAACAGCTGTTTCTGCATTGTATCTAAGTGTTGGGAACATGAGTCCATGAATATGAGTTTTTAACAGGTGGTACAATGTTTGAGGTTTCCAGGGTTCATGTCTTTTAAATAAGATGAATGTTCTCAGTGTCTCTCTTCTACACTTTCTCGCTCTTTCTCCCTCTCTCTCGCACACACACCCACGCACACACACGCACTGCTGACTTCATTTTCTATTTCGGGAAAGTTAATCTCATCAGCCAGCACTCACTCACTCTCTGAGATATTAAAAAGTGCATCAGTTTGATGCGGGAGTCTTTTTAATGACATTCATTAAGAACGATGGAGGTTTTCTAAAGAAAAACACAGACCAGAAAAACAGAGTGTGTGTATCGAATCAAAACACCAGCCAGGTTTGCAATCAAATCTTGTACAAATATAAAGGAGAATGCAAATTAATTTGCATTTCCATTCACTGCTTTTATGAAAGTGTTAGAAATTAACATGATCACCTGGTGGTGCTAATTTTCCACTTGGTGTGCATATAAACCGGTGCAGAGGAAGACAATGCAACAAGCTGACATCATTAAAAGAGTTCAGGCAAACATCATATGGTGAACAACATTAGAAAAACATAACAGAAATATGGAAGTCATGTTTGCTTAATGTATCGAGGAAGGTGACGGTATCCTTGTCTCTTCATACAGATGTGATGTTTCTGTCTGCTGCTGTTTCAGTGAGCAACTGGGTGGTTAAGTCACATACTTCGTGTACGTTATGATCAATTTGATCAGTCGGTTTACATATATTGGTATTTTTCTTTCATCAATATCCAACTTTTCCACCTCCTTATGTATTATTATTATTATTATTATTTGTCCATATTTAAGATTTTTGAGCTTAAAAATTGAAAAAGTCCATAAAACAGGTGGATGAACATCCACCTAGTAACTGATTTAAAAAGAAAAAA
>JAQFJB010000023.1:13457024-13477245 GCA_029874875.1 Naso minor
CACACCATTGTGACAAAAAGAGAGCCGGGCCACAAGGCAAAGCTTTGGATCTACCAGCCAATATTTGTTGCTTCCCTTACCTGTGGTCATAAAGGATGGGTCATGACCAAAAGATGAAAATCGCAGATACAAAGTGATGAAATGGGTTTCCTTAGGAGGGTGGCTGGTGTCTCCCTTAGAGTTAAGGCGAGAAGTTCAGTCATACGTGAGAGACTTGGGGTAGAGTCGTGGTTCCTTTGTGCTGAAAGGAGCTAGTTGAGGTGATTTGGGCATCTGGTAAGGCTGCGTCCTGGTTGCCTGGGGAGGTGTTTCAGGCATGTCCAGTAAGGACGAGGCCCCGGGGTAGACCGAGGTCCTCTGCACTGACCTGCGAATGCCTCTGCATCCCCCAGTCAGAGCTGGCAGATATGGCCAAGGAAAGAGAAGTCTGGGGCCTCCTGCTGAAACTGCTGCCTCCACGAACTGACCCCAGATAAGTGGTTGACGATGGATGGATCTCATTTTCATATACTTCTGTTCATAAATAAATGACCAGCGAGCCCGTCACTATTGCAAAATGAACCCTGACAGGGTGACACTCATATGACAGGATGAACTTCCTTCGTCCATGGATGAGCCAGATCACAACAGCATCCCTACCAACGGTCTTTTATTCATAGCAGTGGTCTGCTACACAGAAATAACAGACCTTAGAATGCAATGATTGACCAATCAGACTTGAGTATTTAACAAAGCCATGTAATAATGCCAATTAATTATGGCTTCAATGATTCCCCATTCACTTATCAAGGGAAACAAACATCTTCGGGATAAATATGCACAAAATTTTGATGTCCATTTTTCTCCAATCATGAGTGATCCTCCATCTTTTGCTGGATTAACATTTTGAATTTCCATTAAATTTTAAAGACATTGGTGTCTTTCTGAAGTACAGCCGTTCAGAGTCCTGTGTTGTAACCTCTGTATATCATGTCATTGTGAGTTATCTGAATAAATTTGTTTGGTTATCTACTGCAGCCTGTTCAACATGTGAGAACACTTTAAAAGCATTACACACAGCTTGCAAAAGACCCTTAATGATTATCACCACAATATGCATGAAATACTTCCCATCTGATTTATGACTAAGCCACTAGGTAAACAGATTTTGAGTGAAACATGGTTATTGTTGTAGAGTGACATGATTCAGATAATTCTCATGTGATTCTTACTCAATTTGAAATAAATTATTATGTTTTCAGGGAATAATTTGACAGCAATTCGTCAGACTTTATTTCATGCTCATTTTGGTTTAAATCAGCAGTGCTTGTTCACTCAGTCGGAGCCAAACCTCTGATCACTGTCAATCGGCACATCCTTTTCATCAGTCTGAATGCACTAGAGGATGAGGCCAGCAGATAAGCACCTGAAATCATTTAGTTCTCTAGTAATGAAGGGCTGCTCTGTGTCCGCTCAGTGGGAGCTGCAGCAGGAGGCCAGAATTTTCTGCTTCGATTGGTGTCTTGCTGTGACAGTTTAGAGATCTGCTCACAGAGGACAAAGCTCAATGAGCATTATTCAGACCACTATCTGCTTGTGCTTAACCCTTTATTGTTGAGGTTACCGTCAGTGTCACTGCTTGAAGGTGTGTACTGAGAGGAGACAGAATTTTTATGTATGACAAAGATTCAGATAAACTTGTAAACGTCCAGTCATACCAGCAGCTGTGTGAGGCTATGGGTCTGCTAACACTACCTTTATGCTGCGTTCCAAATCACATACTACTATGCTATATAGTGAACAAAAAAAAAAAAAGAATTAGTATGTCCCAATACATAGTATGTCATATGCAGTATTACTACTATTTCTGGTCAGATTTTGCAGTATACAAACCAGCATGCTTTTCTGGCTATTACCCACAATCCTCTGTGCACCAGAAGTGTGTCACGGCATGTCGCGCAATTATGCCATAAACAAAGCCGAGAGCGCAAACATTTGACAGCTCATTGACAGATGATAGTATGTTTCACAGCTCGAAGTCGCAATGATGACAGATGACAGTGCATTCAAGTCTAAGTACTACACAAATGTAATGCGACTCGTGTGTACAATTAATAAATTATTCTTATACAATTGCTGTGCAAAGTTCAGTTAATAATCCACCACAAATGTCAACTTTTATTTGAAAGAATATTACCGCTTGGCTTATTTGTGATTTTAATTCCACACAGTATATTACGTGAGGAAAATAACTATTTTGCAAAATGAATCCTTAATATCTTATTTTACTGTTTTGAATATAGAGGGTCAAAAGTAAGGGCGCACTAATATGGCAAAATAGTATGTCCCAATCGTGTGCATACTGCATGCAACAGTACATACTTGGTAAGGGCAGCCGTAGTACGTACTGGTAGTAAAAGCACACAGCATGCGATTTGGAATGCAGAATGCATTTTAGGATGTGGAATGAAAAAAAGAGAGAGAGAAGATCCTAAACAATAGCAGGAGATCTTTCTAATTTATTCAACTGCATATTCAACATTGACATTGTGCAAATGCAGCACAACCATCAAAACACATCTGACAGCGGCCTATCCTCTTTACAAACAATTCTTTATAAACTAGCCAACCACTTGGCCCTTAAATTTTGGAAATACTGAAATGAATTCTAAAAGACTTTACATTACTGTAACATCTCACAGAGTAATGCACTGCTGCCAAACACTGATCAATTGCCAGCAGTAAGAGGAGAAACACATGAATATTTCTACCAAAGCATCAGGTCATAAAACTGTATCTGTAATACCATAAAAAGTCAAACATTTTCCATGACCACCCCTGCATGCGTTATGTCATTTGTCCAAACAAAATTTACTGCTCACCCATCAGCTATTCCCTATGTGTGTCATTTGTTCTGTCTGGGTGCAAGTCTGGGCACGTCACCGAAAGGCCTGACCCACCCAAGTCTGGATCTGACTGCCTACATGACTGCTTTCCTGAAGGGTGTGAAGGGGTAGACAGGGGTTTGGGCTAATGGAGGGACTTGGTGGGAAGAGGAGACGGACAGCAGTAGGGGAGGGGAGGGAAGGGGAGAGGAGTGTTCTCGGGAGGAAGGGAAAATGTGGGTCAACACAGTCAAAGCCCTGTCACATGTTCCAGTCAGCTGGAATCTTGCCTCTAGTCCAAACCAGAATGTTATGTAAGAGGTTATTGATCCATGAGAGTGCACGTCGGAAAACGGAGTGCCAGTTGAAGCTTAGGCATCTCACTGGTCTGTCTGCCGCAATGCTGTCACATGGTGTCACAGCATGGAAAGCAGGCATGCTAGTATTACTGGAGGTGCTAACGGCCTGGCCAAAATGATCCAGTGAGTGCATGATTTTAAGTTAAAATGAAAGAAAAGATTTATATGATGCTAACTTTATCCTGCTAGTGTAAAAAAGCAAGCCTTGGCACTTCGTTACCAAGGAAAAGAAAGCGCCTGAGAGCAACCTGTCAGCTCTAATAGCCACCACTTGTCACTGACACGTATTCTCTATAAGTCTCCCCTTCGGAGTGATGTCATCACTTTCAGCAGCCATGGTTCTGCCAGATTGTCTTCATCTATTAGCTTCAACAGCCCTTGCAGATATTTTTTTTTTCTATTTAGAAAGAGAGAGGTGCATTTCAAATACAATCGTGATTAGAAGTTTCAAGCAGCAGAGAAACTAGGGTGTTTGGAAAGAATGGAGGTTGGATCAGACTGTCTGAGGATAATGCGTTCCTTTTCCACGAGCAAGGCTAATCATATCAGTAAGTAGGCCTTGGCTGTGCATGTGAAAAACAAGATAACCCTTATGGAAATGCTGTTCTCTGTGAATTTGTGCATGACCGCGCATTGCTGTGGCCTCCTCTACCTCACATGCAAAGGGATCAGAGTTCCTTGTACACTGTGAGGCATGGTGGATAATAAGAATGATATAACAGAGACATAGAGAACAAAGAAAAATCTCCTACACCTGCAGTTCAGAGGTGCCTGTCAACTGTGACTTTGCATAAAAAAAACCCCCCTTCCTCTGAAGTTAATCTTGGCTACAGTTACATGAATGAGTGCGGCTGACATCACAGCTGCTACAAGCTTATAAAACAGCTGGACGTGGATCACATAAATCAATGAGGAAACAGCTGATTCCCTTCTCTCTTGAACGGTGAAGAAAGTGGGTGATTTCGTAAAGGGTTCAGGGTTCAAGTAAGAACATTTCCTGGCACAAACAAACACAACATGGAGAGGTGGCCGAGACTGAGGGCAGCGGTTACAGTTCACTGACTGCAAAGGAGGACAACGGGCACAGAAAGGAGAGCACAACTAGGACAGCACTTTGGACCAGTGTCTAATCTACAGGGAGCAAAGTTATTCCTTTATCTGCAAGTGTTGTAATTGTTATGCAAAAGGCCCGTACATTCTCCTCATGGCATGAATAGACAGAAGTAGTGGTATGTAAATATTCATTTTAACATTCATAACCCCTCCAGCATTGCTGTGGGTACTGAACAAACTAACACACCTGCACAACTTAACTGACATTGTTTTGGCACAATCCCATCGCTTACCTTTGCCCTAACTGACAAAAGCTCTTAGATTAGCTTTTAAATTTGCATAGCTGTCAATTTTGAATGTAAAGTACAGAACACTTGTAAAATAGGCCTATGTTCCATAGAGTCTTAAATTATGGTTTGCCTTGATTGAGCATCATTTATATTTTTGGGTCTTTTCCAATTTGTCAGCATGAATAAGAAAATCCACATTCTATCAGGCCACAGTGTCTGTAAAAACCAGCATCTATATATTATTTTGTTTAGAGTAGGAACACCTTCAGGATAGCAAGATTATGTCACAGGCAGCTGTCTGGTTGACAAAAACTCAGGGAATGTAGGAAGATTAAACAAAACCTCAGTTTGAGAAGGATGTCTCACTGCTAACAGCTACCAGGCAGTTTTCTTATTTGCCTATTGAAGGTTTTAGGACATTTTAATTTTTTGACTCTGTGAATGTTTGATGAGAAAATGCTTTCTGAATGTCCGATTACACACACTACTTTGAAATTTTAATTAAATAGTTTGACTTTATGGGAAATGTGGCTATTTTTCCTGCCAAGAGCTACGTGAAAAACCTGTATCTGCATTCAATATGAAGCTAGCTAGCAAAGGTCAGTTAGCCTCACTTAGCATAAAGACAGAAAACAGGTGGAAACATACTGTACAGTCAGCCTAACTCTGTCAAAAAAGCTTTGTCCAAAGGTGTTAATTAATTAGCTTTGGAGCTCTCAGAGGGACAGAGCCAGGTTAACTCTTTCTTAGCTAAGCTAACAGCTAATTGGCCCTATAGCTTCATATTGGACTATGGTAATAAGCCTAATTTTGATATTTTCATCTAACTCCCTGCAAGAAAGTGAATATATATAACTCCCAAATTGTCTTTCCCTTTTAAGACATTAAGTTGGCAACTATGTCTTTAAGAGGCCTCTCCTCCTCCCTGCTAGTAGCTGGGATGCTGTTGATGGCTGCAGTTGCTGAATTACTGCTAGCTACAGTATTTATATATAAAAATTCTTTTCGCAGAGGTGTGCTGTGCTATGCTGACTGTTGCAGGCCAGACCAGAACAATACCCAGGAGTATACTTCTCCTGTGGCCTAATGGAAGTTTCCACTGCTGCTCACAGGCCTGACTTCTTCACAATACAGCTCCCTGTAACAGTATAGAGAGGAAGGAGGAACATTGTTCGACCAGATTATAATGTGGGTCATCCAATCTTTAGCACAGCTGAAAGGGCCAACTCATTATCAACTGCAAATCTATGTACAGTGTGAGGATGACTCGTCTGTTCTTATGTGAGGAAACAGATTGGAAGGGAATGGTTTCTTACAGTGAGGAAAGGAAACCATCTTTAGAGTAATATACTCCAGAGAGTTACATAAAATACAAACCAGGTCAAAACTGAATTTTTATGACAATTAGTCCACGCATAGTTATCATTACTAAAAGTGTATCAAACTGAAGTACACGGAAGACTGAGCCCTTGAGATGAAGCCTCATTCCACACAGGCAAAAAAAAAAAAACTATAGCAAATAAGTTAAGGTTCTGGACACCTGTGGATCATCTTTCCTTTTTTATTGACGAGTATCACATTACATCTCACAAAGATAAATTATTGCTAATGTTTTGTCATTTTAAATCTTTCATGAAAACTGGCTGAAAGATGGACAGTCCTGAAGACACTCATGTCTAAAATTAGGCTGTGGATGTAATTTTATGCATTGTTAACTGTTTTATACTATGTTAATTTTATTGTATATTGACACTTTGCCTTATATCATGGGTTAGAGTTTGTTGTTTGTTCGCTCATGCTTAGTTTTGTGTGCCACCATCAACCCCCGCCCAGAGATTACAAGTTGCAAATTAATAGCTTAGCTATTTCTGGTGCAGTATGTTTTGCATTGTCCCTGTTCAAATAAACAATAAAGTACAGTAAAGTAAAGTGAAGTAAAGCTATTAAATCCACTGGGTACTACTGTGTGAAGTCACATTGTCACACTTCAGTGTCGGTAGGTACTGTATATTTGGTGAAAGATATTAAGATACAGTCTTATTCTTGTAGAACTTCCTCTTTCAGACAATATAATGACTTGTTTCCACAATAAGATAGATGTGGATGGAATTTTGGGTTAGATTACCATGTAAATGTTACCTGGAGGACAAGTCTGTATGTACTAACCTCTGCTTACCACACAGCTGCTTTGCTTAATGCTAAATGCTAATTGAGATGAGGATTTATTTAAAATCATTACAAAAAAGTGAAGACAGATGCATTCTGATGCACTCTGCAAGGTTTTTACCAAGAATCCTGCAGAACAACATGGGCCACATGCTTGCATGATTCGCACAAGAAAGAAGACATGAACACTTGGCCTGATTCTGAATTTGGCATTTTTCAGCTTCCTTCAGAGGCCTGCTCGCTGGCCCTTTAAATCACTGCAAAGTGTCATCTCACACGCACCCAACTTTGCTGAGTCATTGGGTTCAGACTGCTTTTGTAACCTCCACCCAGCAGGGCTTCTCATTGGCTTCGGTCTCCACACAGCACTCCACGTGGTTGGCTGCCAGCACTACTAATCAGTTTCTTTTCACCAGAGGCATTTCTTAAAGTGACAGAGGTGCTCCCCTGACTCCCCTGTGACTGATATCTAACTGACAGTCTAAGAGGACCAGACCCAAGAAGCACATTTTAGTTCAGATATGGGGATTTTGGAAAGAGAGAAACTGTGTGGGAGACAGCTGTAAAAGGGAAAGACAGGATGAGTGGTGGACTGGTGGGGCAAATGGGTACCTGTGATGGTAAAATCAGAGCTGGAGGAAGAGTCAGCATTCTGGCTTAAAGACTTAACAATTAATTGTTTTACTGAGTCAATATATTAATCTGTAAAAAAGGACAATAAATCTTCAAAGGTGCACTTGAAAGTCGATCTCTGTGGACAGCAACGAAAAAGTACAGTACTGGTATTTTTAGTGTTTAACGGATAGATTATCTTATTTTCAGACCATTAGCTGTTAAAAATATGAAAAATATATAAATGGTGCAAGAACACTGACAAGAAAGGATGCCGATTTTTAGCTAAACCAGCACTGTTACAGGAGCGGAATTGTCAGTCTGTCATACGGTCTGTTGATCCTGACTGAAATACCTCAACAACTGCTGGATGAATTTCAGTGAAATTCACTCCTTATATTTATGGATTCACATTTATGGATAAAGTCTAATGACTTGTTTCCCTGACATTTCTGTAGCACTTCTACTGGATGACACCTTTTGATTCTTAAAATTTTTCTCAACAACTCAACAACGAGGATTGCCATTAAATTTGTTACACGGACTCCTGTCTATGATCAACTATTGCCTCGTCCACCACACACATACAATAAATGCATCAAAAACAATTACTGCAGTTCAACTTTATGACTTTCACCGTCCATAATAAATCATATGGCCATTTTAAACCTGTAATGAAGTAAATGGATACAAATATGTTGACTTACACACACACACACACACACAAACAGTGTGAGCTTTGCCTAATAAGTTGCCATTAAGTGCCATTAAATAGAATTTTAAAACAATTATATATGCAAGCTTTGAAAAAATAGCAAATAAAATTAGAAAAAAAAATTTATTTAATCTAAAGTTTTAAGAGTTTATTTGCATTTTTTTGGAATCTCTTATGGTTTATGTAGAATAAGTATAACAATTTGTTCTAGATTATGATGTAGATGATTTTGCCTTTTCAATGGCATGCATAGCAAATGGCATGTAGTTTTCTTCCTGTGTTGTTCTTTGAACACGGGCTAAAAGGTCTGTTCCCTGTCCAACACAATGATGGAGTGTCAGCTCTTTCTACGTTCCTCATCCCCTCAACTCAATGGGCCCCAATACAACCACATTGCTTTCACTATCAATATTTACACTCTTGTGCACTGCTGCTCGAACCAGAAGAAGTAAAATCAAAGTCACTTGGTCCTGAAGAATTCATGGAGCTGAAGGGAAAAACCTTTGTGAAACTCTAGTGGCTGTGTGATCTGGTCCCCACCATAGATATTACATAGTATTTTTCAGAGCTGCAAGTCTAGTTACAAAGTCCAACAAGCTTCTCAGCTTCCTTTTTTTCAACTGTGAAGTCATTGGAAACTAAATTAAAGCTGTTAGAAGTGTACAGTAATTGGAATGGGGTAACATTGTGCATTTTCCTACTCTACAAGAAAAAAAAAACATGACATGACATATAAATATATATTTTTTGTTTACTTTATTTAAAAGGGACAGTTTACAGTTCAAACATGAATGTCAAAATTTGATGCACTGTACCAGATTACAGCTAAAAGCTAATTCGCATCTGTAGTCCCTTGGTAGGTCAAAACAAAAAAGAAGCAATGCAGAAACAAGAGGGAGTACAAGGTACACACACACACACAATTTATGCTTGCCAAAAAAGGCAAGTCATAAATACCGTAAGACAGAAAAGTACAATCAGTGAGAACAGAGCTGAGCAGCTTTTAACAGACTTTTTAGGTTGTTTTTAAAAGTACTGATAGGGCTACAGTTCCTCACATCGTCTGGCAAGATGTTCCACTTATTTGATAATGGTATTGTACAATCTGGTATAGATGACAATCTGGACGATCTGATAGAATCTACTGAGCAAGTGTATACAAAATCAAATGGTGGAGGAGGAACCAAGCCATTTAAAATTTTACAAACCAAACACAGATTAGAAAATAGCCTGAAATTCTCAAAGCCCAGTAGACTGCATTTCTCTGCTATCCTACAGCGATGGAAACACTTTTTTTTGGTCCTTTTTTTAATTTTTATTTTTTTAAACCTGTCTTGTTCGGGATCCCTGGCATGCAGCATGAAGGGTCTTGTGGTGCCAGAACAGATTTGCTCTGCAAAGAGGGAGTCTGATCTACTCCTCCTGTTGCAATCTGTATTGAAATTTATTGGCAAGGCTACTGGACAGTACAAGGTTTGAGGGTGGATAGGGAGAGAGTGAAGAGAGAGATTGGGGAACACAAAAGGGAGGGGGAAACACGAAAAAAAACAACAACATTACAACAACAGCAACAACAACTGCAATAACAGTAGAATTTAAGTCCAGCTTTTTTAAAGTTTGTTAGTATAAGGACTCCGTTAGGGCTGTTTTACCAGCATCAAGCAATATACAGGTGAGTCCTTTAGGCATTTGGCGAGCGGTGTTAGGACATGAAAAGTAAACAAATGGAACTAAACATATATTTGCCAACCTGTTTAATATAGACCCAGCTCATATGCCTGAGAACCTCCAACCTACTGACTGCCCCAAACCTGGAAAACAAGCTGCAAATAGCATCATCATCTCTGCTATCTAAATTTAGAGCAGCTCTAGCCATCATGGAGGGGTTAGTGAGATATATGTGTTCAATAATTTAGTACAGCCCTCAAAGGGCAGTATAAAAATTAAACTGGCCAGCACCCTTGTTATAGGCTCTTGTTTCAATACATTTGCCTCAGGACTCTGCACAAACATCACTCAGGTGATTTAAACTAATAATAATTACGTAACAATTCACCAAATTTAATAGTTTTAGTCAGATAGATATAAATATTACCATGTTCTAGTTTTCTGCTGTTTCAGTTTTCTTCCCTCAGCCAAATGGAGATGAAAACGCATGTTACCAAGGTTCTCTTTATGATAAGCTGCTCTTTTGTGGCCCATAATACCTTCATCCTGACTGTCTGTGATGGTTTCGGTAATATCTTCTGTGGTCTGTAAGTGTTGAACTCACTGACTTATGGCTTCAGGCTCTCAATTTCATCTGTGAGAGAGGGTCTCGCCCACTCGAAGCATCACGTCCTCTACTTGTTGTAGTGTGTGACAATGCAGTGTTCTTCCTCTTGGGCTTTTGAGGGCCATTACCTGGCTTGAATAGTGTCCAGATTACTCCTTGTCTAGCAGAGATGCCAATTGCTTCTTGGAATCTTTTTAAGAGAGGGATTCATGTACTGAACGAGCAAAATCACAGTCGAGAAAGAAGAAGAAACCAAAGAAGAAGAGAGACTGGAAAGAAGATACAGAAAAGAGCAAGACATGTGATATATGAATGGAAAATGTGTGGCTTTAACTAACAGGTTGCATTTCTGCACTTCAAATCACAGCACTGTTCTTGAGTGTATACTTTGTGGTTACGAGAGACACAGGAAATGACAGCGTTATGTTTCCAGTGATACACTTAAACACGTCACAAAGGAGGCAAAGCAAACAGGCTTCGCTTCCTCAATGATGCAAATCTTTTCTGAGGAAGGGTGCAGCACATGCTGTTTTCTTTTTTGTTACTAGTAAAGCTGGCTCACTCTATTTGTAAAATAACAAGGAGGTATGCTACTTTTACCTCTCTAAAAGAAGTTATTGTCATTTGGTTTATCTTACATGCACCACAAGATCTATGAAAGTGCCCACCATTTTGATTAGTTTCACTCATGTACACATTATTTACATGCACTCTATAACCCAATCATACAATGATGATGAGACGAAGAAGTTACAGAATGTTTCTTGGAACTACTAATGTTGCTCTAATAAGAAGAACATTTTGTATTTTAAGTAAAATGTTAGCATAGACAAAATTCATCATGTGACAATACATTTTTGAAGTCACTTATGGAGGCACACTGAATACTGTAAATTTATTACATGATTATATTTTTTTCATCATTATTTTAGTATTATTCTACACTTGATCAGAAAAGCTAAAGTTTGGCCACCAGACTCCATCACAGTACAGTTGTTGCAAACTATTGACCTGAGCTTAAGCTACACTGAGAGAGAAGTCAGCAAACATGTTGCAGATGCGATGGGAAGTTGTAAATGCTGATTAGTAAATTTGATTACCAACCAAAGCAGTCTAGTCTGAAGTTATGCTTTGAGTCATGCAGCAAAGTACGATCTGAGCACTTTCCTTGTGATCCCTCTCTCTCTCTGTTAAACGTGAGACAATGCAAAAGGAGAAATGTAAAACTTTTCATCTAATGACAAAATACTTTTAGATGTTGAAAAAGTCTTTTGGTGGCCAATTGTTTTCAAGACGAATAATCTCAAAGTTGCATCCAAAAACGCCATCATGCATTAAAAACCCACAGAGCATAATAGACACACGACGCCAATTACTGAGAGGATTCAGGTGGCGTCCTCATCCAAATGTCCACCAAATGTTCATTCCTATGAAGGCACAACTACTTTTTAATATAATGCAATCCAGCAACATAATGCAACAAAATGGTCTCACATATCACTATGGTGCTGAGACAAATTCCCCTTGATTTAGTGACAGAAATAGTGAATTTTCTAGATATCACAAATGTACTGCAGAAGTTTACTGATGAATGACATCACCATGAATTTAAATGTACCTTCCTATTTGTCCAGGTGATATAAGTTAAATACAGAAAAGACAACACTAGTCTGGAAGGCTAATTCAATCAGCAATTAAAGTTAAATTTTTGTGTTTTATTGTTAATATTTTACACTTAAACATATTTAGATTCGCAAACAATGTAGAAAATCTTAAAATCATGACAATCTTTGGTAAAGCAAATGAACATAGCATAGCTTTGAGTAGCTTCTCAGCTTAATTCTAATGCAACTTGTCCAATGCACAGGGTTTAATGTTTTAATGAGGATTTTCAGATATATACGACAACTTGCACTGCTGCTACGACCAATACGAGCCAACCAAAAGGTTTAAGTAGTAGTACAAATCTAACTATTGTGTAAATGTAAGCTAATCTCATAAAATGAAAAGCATTAAAGCTGGGTTAAGGCTGTTACACACCAGGAGCGTCATGAATACACAGCCCGAAAATATGAAATGCTCACCGGCGATTATTTCACATTATTATAAGACAGACAGAGGCACAAATTTCTGAAATAAACACAAGGATACAAATTTGCAAATGAGTTTTAACAGCTCACTCCGGCCCTGGCGATAGCCTGGCACTAAGCATCCGTAAGGTTAGCCTATAGACAGAAAAGTGGAGTGAGCTAACGTAACTTTGCCGCAAGTTGTTAAATAACCACATAGATGTTGTTACATTGTGTTGTCATGATATTAGCTATTAACGTCAGTTTTAGTCCTTTTGTCTGTTGTTTATTTAACATGTTGTGTTAAACCGAGGCTGCATGACTCAGCTTTCTATGCAAAGCTAAGTCCCAGGTCAACACCGCACAAAGCGGTAGAAACACTAAGTGTTCCTATTCTTCCCTACATGTAGTAACTACAAAAAAAAACTGCATTTACCTCAGTACGTCCACTTTAATAAGTGAAGATGTCATCTGACTCCAAAATTTAAACACCCCCAAATCAAACTGTTTCTTAAATTTCAAGAGATGAAAGGCTAAGCACAAACTAATTCACTCCTCTAAAGAGGGCTCATCCATACCAAACTCATACAAACACTATTGCCCATTACCTGTGACAGCCACTTACTGGTATTTGGACATAAAGGCCACCTATAGGAAACCAATCTAGCTTGCAAGTCCCTCAGTGTGTGTTTATGTCAGACTTCAGGAGCAGTTTTATTAGTTCTGCAGCAAAGATGGGTGTGTGAGAATTCACCATCCTTTGGATATTTACTGAATGCTTCAGAAAGAAAGGGAAGGAGGAAAAAAACAGTCACCACATGTTGAGGGTTAGAACCATACGAGGGCAGGACGCATTGGTTTCATGAACGATGTCTGCCTGAGGTGCATTCCTGCCCAGCTTCGTGAATGCATCAACATAAATTGGGGGAAGGAATAAAAGCTGTGTCACAGTGCTGAGGCGGCATTGTGTTACTGCCTTTTTAAAACATGTTGCAACAAAGGAGTTGACAGGTTGTCGCCTTTGATCCCCTTAACTTCTGTGTTCTGTGCCAGAAAGGTGGCGGAAAATGGCTTTGTTTGATTCTCCTCTGACGTGAACACATGCGTACATCGACAGTTTTTACATGGAAGTGTTCGAGCTCATGAAGCCAAACATGCCTGCAGTCTATGTTTGATCAGAGTGGGTGTGCACAGGCGAGAACCATCTAATGATCGTCATTCTTAAAATCAATGCATGCGCAACATGCACTCACTGCATTAAAAAGTAATAAGAAAATTCAGCTAAAATTTGGTTCTTGTCATGCATGCACTGCAGTGGCTCAGATGACTTCATGTATCTTCAATTATGCAGCATAGGCCCAGCTTGTCAGGAAAGATCCTACACTCTCTACTGCATTACTCTATCTGGACAGCAGTATGGCTAATCCTCTCAACATAGATCTTGTCGTGTCTTCAGCAGAGAGTTACCTCCACTGTTGGCACAAATGTCTCATTATCTTTTATTCTCAATGGGAAAACGTAGCGCTCACGCCATTCTCTTTTCCAAAAGTGGAACTTTGGTGACTTCAACAAGCAAGCCTCCAATTGAGGTTTCCATCCACGAGAGGTGCAATTGCTTATTTGGTAATAGAACCCGATTCTCACTCCACTCCAAACCACAGGAATGCTGTGTTTGCTGAAAAAATATGCAAAACTCAACGCTGAAAAGCAGTTTAAAATGCTAAGGAGTTTAGCGTCAGTTTTTAAATTTGGGGTAGGACTCTGACACTTCTTCTGAGACCATGTATAGGCTATAATAAAGAAGAGTCTGCGCTCAGTGTTGAGCCTGCTGAGTCTCTTTGATGCAGGCAGTCATTAAAGATCATTAAAAGCATCTCGACCTCAGCTTTAAATTGAGTTTATTTGGAGAGAAAAGTACCACGTCAGTGCCTTATTTCCTCGAGCAGTAAAGACAGCGTTCTTGTATTAGCAACGCAATAATTGTCAAAAGTAAAAACACATAAAGTCCAAGTGGTAGTTTTGTATAATAACACACTAAAACTTTAGGCATTTTTATCACATAATGGTAGGCATTTGCCTCCGGTTGCATAAATTTGTACAGTGTCAAACTGTACAGTGAATCTTTAATGTGCCCCTTAAAAGTTTTTAACCTTACTATGATATAATAGTTTTAATAGTTGTGTTTTCCAGAGTTCTAAAAATAAAAGACAATCACAGAACATAAGTAGCACAAAAGAAAGATACATGAGGTAAAACTTCAGTTCAAAAAAAGGATCTACAGGCGTGACAAAGGCATGTTGGGAGGAAATGATGGACGTATCATAATAAACATGGAGGATTACGTTACATACAATGAGTGATACGAAGAAAAATTATAAATTTTGTCCAGCATCTGGCACTTAATAGTTTTGGATGTGCACGCTGTTTATCTTTTTACCACAAAAAGTTTAGAAATTTTCAACAGGGAGCTCGGAGCGGCTGCACAAAATGGCGGAGGGCTTTGAAAAAAGATGCCAGGCTCTGCAGTCTTTCACTCTCTCTCTCCTTATTTAGAACAACTGAAAAAGACGCTAGTGCTCAGAAAAAAAAACAGCCATGTGGACACAGGGCCCAGGAGGCCAACTTAGGTCTAATGTTAGCCTGTAATACTATTGGCTCAAATTGTTCTGGACAAGATGATGAAAGTCATGTGACTTTTTTTTGTAACAGGAAGAAAATGTGATTGACTTTTGATATAGAAATACAAAGAGACATTTTTATTGTTTGTTTTGTTTGGGTTTGGTTTGGGCTTTTGTTTTGTTTTGGCTAATATAGTTAAATATGACCAGGAATTAAAATTAAAATTACATTTTAATTGCAGGTGGACTTTAAGCCTGAGCTTTGAAAACATTAAAAGACCCATCAGGCCTGACGGGATTATAAAACTAATAAAACATTAGAAATTTGGTTATATACTGCAGCGACTGACCACGCGGAGCCTTTTATTAGAACTTGATTGTAGGCTACAGAAAGAACAGAAATAGAAATCTGTGTTTCCTTATTTGAATTCAGTGTCTACAGATAGTGCCACACATTGTAAAAAATGTAGGCTAATATATATATATATATGAATATAGCCTATAAATAAAACTAACTTGACTAAAGAAGACAACAACTGACTTTGACATTTGGTGTGACACACAAGCTCATGCAGTGTCGACTCGTGAGATGTCATGAACAGTCACAGTAGGATCAGATATTTCATTGCTCCGGCTGTATATTAATATTCAGTTTCACTAAATCAATTTCATTTGTGGCCTGCTGGTGTAGAAAAGTTCCTCACACTTCACACATAATACTTCCCAGCACCTAATAGGTCAGAGCATGAAACGCCCCCCATGGGCGGATGTGATCCCATTGGTCATAATTTCCAGCGTCCGCCTTATTTCTCACAGACAACCGCGCTGTCATTGGCCGACGCACCCGATCGTCATCGTGCGTGCACGGACGCCGTCAGCAAGGTTTTTTCCGGTTCGCGTCTGATTGGACGGTTGTGGGTGTTGACGTCACGGCCCTGCCAGCTGATCGGAGTGAGAAGCCGGTTTGAAGAGAGGAGTTGGACCGGAGAGAGAGAGACCGGGGAGGGAGCCCCGAGTAACAGCGAGCGGCACAGGGTTGGACCGGCCAACCGGATACTCAGATTGGACTCGCTTTTGACATTTCTGTTTTTTTCAGAAAGGTTTAACCGTTAACACCGGAATGCACGAGACACGCAGAGCGACGGTCTTGTCAGGGGGAACTTGCGGGCTTCGCGTGTCGTCGAAACCTCTGGAGCTGTCAGAAAAAAAATTGATTGAGAGTTAAGGTGTGGCTGGGGGTTTCTGAAAGGCTCCTGCACAGAAAAATGTTACAAAACCGACTGTTTGTGCGCGATAGTGGCCGGCCGGAGCTCAGACTCTCTACCGACGGCTTTAAATATTCTGTACATTTTCATCTCGGGAACATATTACATAACAAACGTATTGCCATCTTGAAGTGCGCACCTTTTGGCTTGAATCCCACGCAGTAACCTAGATTAATTGGGACTTGTAAATCGAGTATAATTTTTAATTTTTTTGACAGCTCTGCAGGTCGTTTTTTGGTTTCATAAGTCTGTGAAATGTAACGGACGTGGCAACTTTACAGTAGCCTGCGCTGCTGAATGTCACAGGCAAACTGGGCGTGAGGGAAACGGTCCGAACAGAAACCCAATAAACCCTCACATCTCATCCGAGCACGGCACAAATTGCGCATTTGAAATGGTGTGACCACACTGACAAGCGTCTCGGCGGAGCCTGTGGATTTACCTGAGCTGAAGTAAGTGCGACTGTCGAATACGTTTTGCAAACTTTTTAGCGGAGGTGACATTTGAAGGCCACAGGAGAGGGCGTGCCACGTTTTTATCTCACAGGCGTTTTTATCATTTTGCAAAGATGCAGTGTCTGTCTAAATGGAAGAAACGGAGTGATTTGGTACTGACGGTGGTGTCTCGGTCGGCTAAGGCCCATGTTAAATATTTATTCCCAGTATTTGTCCACGATAGAGTGCGAAGATATGAGTCGAATGGGATGAGGCGGGCGTGTCTTTACCAAAGCAAACGTTTGGGGCGTTGAATAAATCTAAATCCAGCAGGGAAGGAGCGGAATATCAGAGTTAACTCTGTATTTAAAAACAGTCTGCTCGACTTGTCAAAAAAAAAAATTTCAAGGAGTCATTCCTCACTCTAGCGATGCGTTTAAAGCACAATAACTCAATCATAATTGAGTGCATGTGCGGAATGACCCTGTATAGGCTAATTAAGATAAGCTTTAAGTCGAGAGGAAAGCAGATAGAGTGAATTCCACAAGGCCCCACCCTTTGCAGCGCAACATGGATGTGGAGAGTTACCCCCACCTCCTCTTCCTCCTCTCTCTCTCTCTCTCTCTCTCTCTCTCTCTCTCTCTCTCTCTTTATCTCTCTCTCTCTCTGCATCCTTCATTTCCCCTTTCAAGCTTGTCTTGTGCTGTTTTTCCCCCGTCAGTATCTCCAGGTGCCTGTACATCTTGTCTTTAAAGCAACTTTAAATGGAGGCATCAGGATCTACTTCCAGAAGTCTTCAGAGGTGATAATGGGTGAAGGTAAGTTGTATTTGAGTCCACCTGTGGAGTGTTTGCAGCTCTGTTGTAACTAGGGGGGGTCCCAGTATATTGGTATTGACTATAACTGTGATAAATTAGAAATTAAATAATGTTATTCTGTTATTAGTCTAATGCATATGTATATGATGTAGACCAATCATTTCCTTTTGTCTTGCTATGTCATAGGTGGCAGTAATGCACCTTAATACTGGTTGCCACACGCCATAAAATGAAACAATTCATTGAGTGTAATTGTGCTTTTGTACAGTTACGGTCACAGACTCTCTCTCCTCCTCCTACACTTGTATTTCAAGTGCGACTCAATTCCTAAATAGATACAAAACACACCAAAAACAAAGTTAAAGATGAATTTGACTTACAGAAAAAATATCTTAAATAATGTCAATGATATTGATTCATATAGCTTAACATTGATGGATTATGTAATCATGACGCGAAAATCTGATAGTGTGAAAGCCCTAGTTGTAATATTGTAGAGCAAAAGGTAATTTATTGACTTTCACAATGAAAATGGAGAAGTGTATCTATGTGACATTTTGGTGCATATTGGAGCTTTTATACCTCAAAGCTTTTTCTTTAAAAAAAAAAAAAGTAACTGTTTTATTCTTCCGTTGCACCCTGGTTATTGCACTGTGCTCTACAACCTGTTGCAAGTTCTGACTCTCTATGTACTTTGCTCCCCATTTTCTATGAATTCCAGTGGCACGGATTATGTAATTTTATAGGCAGCGTTCAGGGCCCTGTGCTTACACAATCTCAGTTTAAAGATTTCAACATTAAGTAAGGCACTGGGTTGAAATGTGACAACCTGTCAAGGTTCAGGTTCCAAAGCTCAAATTCTTTGAGTGGAAAACTACACTGAGTCGGGTTATAATCCAAAAGAACTGGCGGCTGAGCTGCAACTCTACGTCTTTGCATTCAGATTAGCAACTTTTTCCACCTGCATCCCATCTATGTCAGCAAAGAGAGAGCTCAGACCTTGTCATCTCTGATCTTTACAAGGCATAAAACCTTCAGACAGACAGCATGAACTTGTGAAATCGCAACCATCTCTGAGGGCCAATGACTTTATTTCCACATAGTTTGTCGTACTGAAGGACTATGAGATTCATGTTGCCACTTATTTTACAAGGGCCTACAGAGACAAGCATTCTGGGTTAAATTGCAAAAGTTAAAAGTGTCCATTCGATATATAATGTCCAAAAGAAAATGCATTCTTTAGGCTGGAGATGATCTGAAAATGCTTGTTAGTCAGGGAGTTCTCTGCAGCTTCCCCTTTTCCTCAAAAGTTCCTGCCCGGCCTGCTGTAATCATCCCGTCATTGGGTATGAATAGTGAATCACTACATTTTGCTGCAGGCAGGTCAGCGTACGAGCCACTGGACACATCTGGATTAACAGGATGCCACTGTTTGAATGCCCGTGTCCTGAGCTGTTTTTAAGAGAATTAACCTCAGTGGGAATAATGTTCCAGCACGTCCCACACACCCTCTATGCAGGAAGTGCTGTGTTGAGACTAGTTTCACATATAGGAATGTGATAATGTATTTACAAGGCCTCATTGACTGCGGTCACACTGACAATGCAAGTGTTAAAAGACTGGTATGCAGAAAGGATGTAAAATTGTTGTTAATGTTACAGGAGTTGTCGTGAACCAAGAAAGATTTAACTGCATGAATTCCGGCCCTGAAGTGTATCAATGTCATATTTTTTAAGAGGAAAAGTAGCTGAATGTGAAGCTGCGGTAGCTGCGTGCTTGCGAGTCGAGAGTAATTACTGTTGACTTGTGAGGAATTTAATGACATTATAAATCCTCAGTTGAATTGCTGTTGAGATGACATCCTTATTCAACACTTCAGACATTCTGTTCTGACATGACGTGCAGCACAGTGGAAGGACTTACACTCTTATGGGCTCCTTCCACCCGGTTTCTCTCCCTTTCCCCTTTGCCGTCTTGCTTGAGTGTTAGCTCTGCCTGGGCTCAGATTGTTTAGCCACATTGGATTGACCTATGTGCGTATGTGTGTGTAAGTGGTCAGCAGGCGCAGGCGTTATCTCTGCGTGGCTAGATGTGATTAATACAGCCGTCCAGGAGTCCATTGTGCCACTCCCTGGACACAGACGCATGCACAGAAAGGGCATGAAAGAGGGGAGAAATGCTGAAATCTAACGATTGTTTCATAAATTTTGTGTCCTACAATCTGCAGTCAAATGCATGTCATTGTTGAAGTTATTTGTATGAATGGTTTTATCGTTACGTGTATGTGTCAGAAGTATTTCTCATATTTCATGCAACAGTGTTTATGTTTGTGGGTCTGCAAATTGAGACGGGTTTAGTCTGACTAACAGGCCTTTCACTTAACTTTCCAAAAGAACCACAGAAAGATCTGGAACCGTTTTGCCCAGTCAGAGTGACTGACGTTTATCAGAACCATGGAATACAAAAATGTGACGTTTGATGACTCATTCCTGTTCAGCAAACTCTGGCTCTTAAGTGATCAACCCATCAGATGACTTGGTGTGACTGAGCGGGACTGAGCATTGACTGTTATTGATGGCTAATCAAGGGGGGGGGGGGGGGGAAAAGGGGTGTAAATGCGGTAGCTGCAGTGTGTTTGCACATTTTTATGGCCACACCCAGACACCCAAAGAGAGCAAACTTT
>JAQFJB010000023.1:13524478-13536301 GCA_029874875.1 Naso minor
TGTCAGCACAATACTAGCAGAATGTGTCGTGTGACTAATTTAAATGGCAAGGTTAAGCAAAGTGCTTCCATACAGATGTATTATCTATAGCTTTGTTGTTTAAGAGAGGCGAAAAGGCCGATCGGATTGATATCGGGATCGGCAGATACGAGTATTGTCTTATCGGTATCGGTATCAGACATGAAAAAGTGGTATCGAGCCATCCCTAGAAAACACACTACAAATCACACATGGTTCGGTCTGTTTGCGCTCAGGGTGTGTCACCATCATTGCGTCTCACAAGGTGTGAGGGCCTCAAAGAGGCGGTGTAACATCTGCAGGGTGTTCCTCAAATCTTGGATGTTGTCGCTGTGGGATATCTGGTTAATTTGTTTCTCAATTGGAGAGCACGAAAAGCCAAACAAAACAAAGCTTACACAGAATTCGGAAACTGCAAAGTAGCATCTACCTCCACTCCCTAAATATTCTCTCCTACTTCTGTCAGTACAAATAACTGCAGTACAATAAAACCAACACATTCGGATGAAAAATCAGGCATTTTTCTACCATCAGTACTGTCTCTGTTGTGCCAGGATTTTTAACAGTTTTAACTAACTTGTTCTTGGCACAGCCTTTTGTGTTTGCAGCACACTTTACTTCTGACAGAGCACAGCAGCCAACACAGTTCTACTGAAAAACAAGGCAAAGGCAATGTAGTAAAGCCATTAGTTCTGTAATATCACTCCTGTGGGCTCGACACACCAAAGGGAATATCAGGCAGGATTCATGAGACAGCCTGTACTTCCCTGAGCCATCATCATGAACCCACTGACATTCACAAGTCAGCTGCTTGCTAATGGCACGGAGCGTGTGTGTGTGTGTGTGTGTGTGTGTGTGTGTGTGTGTGTGTGTGTGTGTGTGTGTGTGAAAGAAAAAGAGAGAGGCTTTGACAGAGGGCAGGAGAAAGAAAAGTGAAGGAGGTAGAAACCGGAGCCGGCCACTAACTCAATAGAAGGCGAGAAAAGTCAATTTAGTTTCTCTGCAGAGGGCAGATCGCAGCAGTTAGCCAGCTCAGTGCAAGAGTTCAACATCCTCCCTCTTTCCTGGGTGCATGGAAAGGAGATACGAACCTAAACATCATTCACTACAAGGGCAGATGGGTGTGTGAGAGGCAGCAAATGGCTACAAAGTAGTTCCTATCACTGGATTAGAAAGAATCGAATCAGATACCACAGCGATGTAAGATAAATGCAAGTGAGTCAGAGCAGGAAGACAGAGGTTTACACTCACTGTGAACAAATGAATCAAAAGTAATGTGGCGATGCCACCGATATGTAGCCAGAGAGTGAGAGCTCACTGCTAAGTGCTAATATCTCCTCAGCCAAGAGAAATGGACATTTCTGGAAGGAAACAGTTCTGAACTGATGCTTAACTGGTATTAGAGAGGGGAAAGACTAACATGTTTCTCTTTTTTTCCAGCATAAACAGTAGTTTGAAAGGAAATGCCACAGTGGTAAATCATGAGAGAGCTGTTGTTATATTGTTGTATTATGCACGTATTATGTAATACCCTCTATGTATTGATGTAAAACCTAAACCACAACCTCAGCTTTTTGTTTTTACCCAACATAGCATGGAATATTTCTCAAAGCTGCACTAATCAATATATTTTTACTGCTGAAAACAGCTCAAATGGCTGTCCAGCAGAAAAAGGCTCATTTGCAGAGGCAAAGTCACTGAAAATTATCACCCAACTCTAATCCCAAACCCCCTGCAGGTCTTAATGTGCCTCTTTACTTTATTATGGAGCTTTTTTTTTACTTCAGCAGCCCCACTCTCATTAACCCTCTTTCCAAGTTATCGACTACCTAAAAACCCAGTGCAGCATTTAGCAGCTGAAGAACTGAAAAATGTTCCTAAAGGAGCTGTTAGACAGCAAAGAATAGATAAAAGGAAGATGAATTTTGAACTAAAATCCATCGTTACACAAACACAACTCCAAATGAATGATAGCATTGCTCCAGGTCAATAGAACTGTATTAAGTACCAATAAGTCACTATTGTGTTGTCAGGTGGTTCCAATGTTACTGAGTGGCTGAAAAAATCAGTTTGCAGCTGTAAAATCAAACTGTTTTAGTTGCATACTTCTTCTTTAAAATGGTCTGAACAATTCATACAACACACAATCCCTTTATTGCGATCCAAAACATAGAAATAGGACACGAGATCTGGTGATTCAATCCTGTTAACGACAATCTGTGGAGGCTAAAGTCTCAGCATCTTTCTGAATCTGCACTGGCAGATGGTGCATTATACTAACAGCAAACAAACCGCCTCCAAAAGTTACATCATTAACCACCACTTCCAGCAGCAGGGCCACCTAAAAGCCAACTTCCAGCTGGCTGCCGCCACAGATCTCTGACAGATGCTCTGCTCGGGTAGAGTTGCGGCTGGCAAACACGGAAGATGTGTAGTCAATTATGGGGATTGGAGAAGCAGGGCTTTTTACTGCCCAGACCAGCCTATCCCCGTAATGGGAAGGACCGAACTGCAGGAGCATTATTGCACACTCAGCAGATTTGCCTGTGAAATATGGACTCACAGTGCTGCACAGGATGGATGATTGTGTATGTGCGTGTGCATACTGTTACTCAATGTGTGTGTGTGTGTGTGTGTGTGTGTGCACGCACAGGCAAATGACTTCTTATTAGCAATCTAATATTGCAGAGACGCATAGTGAGAGAGCACAGTTCATACAATAATATGAAGCCTATCGGAGAAAATGAGAGACTGCTCGTATTTTAATAGAAAACAATTGTATTATTTGCAATGTTAAACCTGCAAGAGATTATTTAATCAATTTGTGGTGGATGACAAGAGAATATACTGAAAGATAACACCAGCGTTGTGGATTCATGTGATGACATTAGAGCACCACCCAGCTTTATGAGGGATGGGGGAAGGGTGCTGTCAGCTACATGCAGGAGGGGCTTTTTGGATGCTAGTACTATTAGCTTCCTAAATTAGAAATCATCAAATCCTACAGCAAGGAACTTTACCTCTAACACTAATTGAAAATTCAATAACACCCCAAAAATATATTCCCTGAAACATGTGTTTCACCTTTTTTATAGCTTTGTTACTGCATTAGTTTCTAAAACATCAAGAAAAAGTGAGAAATGCAAAAGAAATATAGCTAACCCTATCTGTGGCTCTTTGGTGGGACTTTATCCAAAGTTGCTCAATAATAAGTCAGTACAAGAGTGACAGTGCTCTACCAAATTGCAGTATTTTCAATTCTATTATGGATTAACATGCCTGAGCTGAAAGTTATTACTAATAGACTTTAACTCCAGTTAATACATATTAAGCCTACAATCACTCATGTCATTGTTGACTCAAAATAGACTTAAGATTAGAAATGTTTCATGTTTTAAATCCAATTGTTTAGTTGATTTTTTGACAGTTATTTTTTATTTGGTGTTTTATTTCTGTCAATATAAATTTTAAAACAAAAGAGGGAAGAAACAAACAAACAAAAAAAAGCTAAATTTTCTGATTGAATAAGTAGAATGGAGGGAACTATTCCAGTCTCTTGCTCCAGTACGCTGTGTGCCAAACCATTTACTGGGGTCCTTAGTCTACAGTATGAAACATCACTGACCATTAAAGGAACATACCAGTATATTTTTGACTTCTCACCATTAGCAGAGATCCCCCGTATATTCTACAAATGTTGTTTAATTTAAATTCAACCATGTGTATACTTTACTAGATCTCAGGCTGCATTTTTAAACCCCATTCACTGCCATTCATGTTGAAACAAATAATTCACCCTTCTAAAGAGAGCGTCTGCGTTTATCTGGTCAAAAATCACTGAGTGAAAGAGGGAGAGGGGTGCCATTGAGAAGAAGGTTATCACGCCTGGAAAAATAGTTCCTCACAAGAGCAGTCTTCCTAGCTTGATTATTAGCGTTAAGAAGGATTTTTACATAGATGTTCTTTTTAACTTACACTGTCACACATTTCTAGATTCTTTCTGAAATGCTCATTGAATATGAACAAAATGTAGACAAACACGATATCCCTTTGATGAAGCTTTTGGGGGAAAATGGATGGAGTTTATGCAACCTATGTGGCCGATGATGACAAAGGACAATGACATGTAGTAACAATGGTACGGTCTTTTTAGTTAAATGATTTGCAGCCTTTTCTTCACAAAATTGCAACAGGTTTCCATCTTGTTTGCGAATGCCACAATGACACGAAATACAAAGAAGCACTCTGATGTGTTTCTGCTGCACTGTTAGCTCCGAGAAAAGCCTTCCTTGAACAAGACTCTGAGGATCTGACCTTTCCTCACCACAGTTTGTTTACGTCGTTCATTGCAAATGTAGATTTTTACCCTTTACATCAACTCTAGTGTGTTCAGGCTGTAGATTATTTGGGTGCTGCAGTGCCCTCACAGCTGAGTTTTGCTTTTTTTTAAAATTCCGTCAACATTAAGTTATTTAGTAATATTTCTGACACAGTTTTTTTGACATTTTGAGAATTGGTTCTGGATTGTAGGAAACAAAAATTAGGATTCTAATGTGGTTCTTTTTTTTCACCCACCCCAACTAACAGCAGCATGCTGTTTGTCTTGATAACAGTGTACTGGGCTTTGAACTACATTGTGAAACTCACTCATTACTGATGCATCTAATGAAATGCATGCACCATTAAGACATTGTGTTTTTGTGGTGCTAACAGTGAGTTAGCTATTTGCACGGAGTTTCCAGTTCACGAGTTGAGCTTGATATAAATACAATTAACATTTATGAGCTGCAACAGCAGCTAGAACGCATTTTATAGCTTCAAGAATGAGAGCTTTGCCATCAAAGGTCTGACAGATTTGATCATCTGACCACATTGAGTGGTTTGCAATTTTAATGGAAATTCTATCTAGTTTAACAAGATTGAGTGTAAAAGCCCTGTTAGTGGCCCCCTAGAGGCCATGATGCTCCTAACACCCAAGAAGACCAAAGTGGGGTAAACCAGCAGCTTTATTCTCTCTTAGGGCTCAAAAATGACTAAAATTTTAAATTATAACTCATCCTAAACTTTGAGTTTTAAAATGTTTTTTAAATTTCTAAAATTTGTAACACAGTGGGGAATTAACCTTTAATAAGGCTTACACAATTAAAAGCATAGCGTTAAGGAAACGATGGGTGTAAATTAAAATAAAAACATTTTATTTGTTCAAGTAGTCCATCTAACAGAAGTAACTACACACCAGCTCCAAGTTGTACACTGTCCCTCTCCACCAGGCTGCTGCTGCCTCTCCATTATTAATGACAAGAGAGAAAGGGAGCACTTACTGACTTACTAGCCTCCACTTTCCCAGCTGAACACGTGAACTACAGAGAGAGAGAAAGGGAGAGAGTAGTAGTGTGTGTGTGTGTGTGTGTGTGTGTGTACAGTGGCAGCACAACGAACACTGCGCAAGACACTTTAAGGGTAGAATTTCCCATTCAGAAAACAAATATAACCAGGCTTAATCAATCAGGCTGAATCAATATAAATATTCATCAGTCAAGTGAGCCCCTAACCCTCCACTAACCACACATACACACACGCACGCGCACACTCACACAGACACACACACGCACGTGCATACACACATAGACGTACACACACACACAAAATGTCTTGCAGCCCTTGAGGCTAGCAACAAAAAAGAGGCTGGATGTGTTTAAACAAGAATGCTGACATAAAATCCTGCCACAATTTTTTTTTTCTGATGGATGGGTTTATTTTATTTACTGAAAAAAAATTTTCCTCTTGTCGTGAATGTTATCTCTCCATGTAGGGTAAATAGGCAGCGTTTTTTGAAAGAAGCCTCCATTGATTTAAGGTGCTGATGTTTCCTTTCTCTGTGATGTGGATCAATACAGGCTCCTCTGGGACTGTGTCTGTACTGTAGCTTTACATTGCAGTATGAAGCTGAAATGTGTGTGTGAGTGTGAGAGACAAAAATGCTTTTATTTTACTGTCAAGAGCCCAGACTGACATGTTTATTGATTAATTTATTGTTCTGAGGTCACATTAAAATTGTACCAAATCCTACTTGAAAATTTGTATCATTATTTTTTAGTTGATTTTATGAATTATACACCCAATTTAATGTTTTTTTGCCAATAAAATGTCTTATTATCTTTCAAAGGTATTTTTAAGCTTTTAAGGTTGTAAGTTAAAATCTACTTATTAAATTACTTAATATGACATAGATATTATTAAGACAAATAAGAAAAAACTAAGAAAGAAAGAAAAAATGAGAAAAAAAGATTAGTTGCAGTGGCACGTGACACATCCTCTTAATCTGACATTCAAGGGAATTTTCAGCTTTCAACAAACATCTAAGATCATATTTGTGCCTGCGTCTTATTCTAAGTAAATATCCACAGTATTGATATTTCCATCTAAATATAAATAAAAGTGGAGCTACATACATGAATGAGACTTCACACACAATCAAAATGATATAAACTGTTTTCACAAGCATATTAACAGGATTATATGAGCAGCAGCGTACTTGTTTATTTAAACATAGTCGCCTGGTTCAGTGTTACACCCCAGGGTTGCAGGAATTAACTGCATCAGAGACAGCCTGGAGACAGAGAGGCTCATGGGAGTGAAAGGATGAAGTCACTAGCAGGAGATCAGGGAGGATGGAGGGAGGGGCTCTCTCTCTCTCTCTCTCTCTCTCTCTCTCTCTCTCTGTGTGTGTGTGTGTGTGTGTGTGCAATGTAATCTCATCTCATACTGAGGCAACCCCAGCTCTGCACCCTCAGTATTGACTGACTGAGTGAGTCAAGACGACACACTCACACAACATATTGTGATGTGTTAAAATGCATTGTTTGGGATTTTTTTTTTTTTTTTTTTTTTTTGAGTCAGCCGAAAGGTATTGATGAAAATTCCCTTTCATGTCTGTATTGAAATTTTATATTTTTTTTCTTCTGCAATAAGTTAGCTCGCCTTCCTTCCATGTCACATTATATCTCATATAAACTCTCTGTTTCATCTCATCTGTGATATTCTTCCCACGATGATCAAAGTAAAGAGACATTCATTGAGGGTCAATGTAAGAGGTAAATTATTAGACAAAAGTCTTTGTACTTCTGAATTGGTTTTAAATGGCCATATTTTGTCCTTAATGTAATAATTTCAGTATATGGGAAGTTATTATTCTGTTCTATCATCATTGAAAAACTCACCCTAAAAAATATAGCAGTGTAATTTAATATAAATGAGGGGTGCGGGACGTCCATTCCCTGCTGAAGTGCACATAGTTCTGGCATGTTCAGCACCATGAACAGCTCCTTAAGTTTTCATCAGGCACAAGAAAAAGTAACACGGCCTGAATGCGTGAGAGGTTTGCTACATATTATTGCTTCATCTGCCTCCTTTGCTTTTTGCTGCAACACCCAGTTTTTCTCAGAGTATTAGTGATCTTTTTATTATTATTATTTTCTTCTTGAGTATGACCTCTGAGCAGTCTCAGTTTACCGGGGCATGGACGCAGAAAGGCAGTAAAACCAGCCCGAAGAGATGCTGACACACCAGCTGCTGTTGCTCACAAACCCAAACAGCTCCCAAACAGCCCCCCCCGGAGCTGCTGCACAACCTGATGGCACAGTTTTGTTCATGAAAGCCTTCAAGATGTCCTTTAGCATTAAAATATTCATTATAAAGGGGCTCAGGGAGCACCAAGCAAAGGTAATGAACACTGTTTCACCATCAGCACACTGCAGTGTTTATACTGTGCTTGTTTGACGCATTCAAATCACACATGCAAAGTGAAACAACAGGAAGGCAGTTTATCAGATCAGGCAGTGTTTTTTAAACCCTGGCTTGCCGTGTCCAATGTTGGTGCTGTTTAACTCTGCACAGCCTGAAAATTCACATGCTAGACATCATACGAAGTTTGTGTTAGGGTTATAAAAGATCATACCCTTTTATTTTTTTACCACCACTGCTGCACAGATCGTGAACTTTCTGATGCTCTGCTCACTTCATATCACTTTTTCCCTGTTATATCACATGTTAGATGCATACAGTTTTTGTCTTAACAGGTAAAACCAAACAGGGATCAGACCTCCTGACCTGATATACCTACTCATTCTATTTAAAGAAATAAGTCATCTTTTACACTTTCTACCCTGTCTCAGGCACTTATTGTTAAAATTACTCTTAAATTACTATATATTGTCTTTTTAAAAAGGCTACATTTCCTAAAAGGACTGTTGTTTTTAACAAATACTCAAATGCTAGGGGACTGTTTTCAGCCAACACATGTTTGGGGAGCTGGTTAGTATTTATGGTAGCTCAAGTTTCAAGTTTATTTGCCATCTACAAAGGAATGCAGTAGAATTCTTGCTCTCAAGAAGAAACACAAACACAAGAAATGCAATAAGATACAGCTGAATGGGTATGAGTCAAAATAAATTATAGAATACCAGGCTGATTAACAAAACTAATATAATATTTAATAATGTAAAAACTTAAGTGCAGTAGATTTATGAGGTATTTAAAAGATATTTGTAAAGAAAGAAAATTAAGCTTTAATAAACTGAACCTTTGTTTTACGACCAAATCAATGTGTGTGTGTGTGGTGTGTTGGTTTTTGTACACTTGTGTATGTGCTATACGTGTTTAACAGTGTCACAAATTAAAAGCAGCCACAGAACGTGACATCGGCTGTCAGAGATTTGTTGTTTTGAGGTGCATGTGAAAATAACGTAGACGGACTGAGGATCCCTCTGTCAGGCCTCACACACATAAACATAAATCAGCCCTTCTCCATATCCGTAGAATATATAAAGCAATATGCATACAGCATTAAGTTGATCTATGGCCCGTTCACACGGCTGCGTCAACCTATTCCATCCAATTGACTCTTCAAGTCACATCCGTCCATCAATCTCAATCCGCCAATTTGAAACGGACAATTTCGCTGCAGCTGGGAATAAAGTGTTGATTTTACCTTTTACCTCCACAGCACCCAGCAGACATGATGTCAACATTACTGCACTGTACGTGTGTCGCTGCCCTTTAAAATAACTGGGCTGATCATTAAAGGAAAAGCTCCTGATAAATATTTCAAAGTGAAACTCTCATGGAGCTGCTGGAGAGAGTTAGGCTGCTGTACTGTGGAGAAACTCTCTCTGGGTTATGTATGAGGAACCAGAGCTGTACATGCTTTTAGTTCACGGTGTTCCTTTCGTGTTGCACTGCACGAGTTAGTATGTTTCCTGCCGATTTTACAGAAATATAAAGGTTTTCTTTGATGCTGGTGGCCTGTGTTGATGAACTGAAGCTAAATGAGGACCTGTGAATTGTGTACATGTGAAAAAATCACCGACTCACTCAAAAAGATCAAACTGGTGCTGCGAGTAAAATGCATGCTTTATTTGTTTGCTTGTTTTTGCGACTTTATTTTTATTTGTGTGGTTGACGTGAGCACCATTATACTTGTGCATGAGCCTTTCACTGAAACATGTAATAGGTCACATCTTACAGGCTCGTATATGTAGTCAGTTTTTTGCAGTATTTTGAATATCGATCTCTTAGTCGTCTTACACTGGAGGATTTTAAGTAGATATTTATCCTGATCTTTGAGTTTGTCTGAGATTATTCAGGTATAATGTAACAACAGAGCAATTTTATATTCCTTAAAGTACTGATGCATTTCATGTCACAAGAGCTGCGTTGGTCAGCAGCTGGATTTTAATGTGCCGAGCCATGTTACAGTGAAGGCTTTCTGTTATAATTTTGCTTTTGATGGTCTTTACGTTTACCAATCGCCACTCGACACAGAATGTTTTTACAGAAAGGAGACAAACTTAAATGTCTTTTTGATAAATAAAGTAACTCCCTCCTAATCAATCAATGCCTTTCACTAGAGTACAGCAACTTTTTTAATCTTTAATTTAAACAGTAACTTGAAAATGGACCCCATCAGCAAGTAATATAGCCTCTCTTTCCGTAGCCTTTTGAGACAAATAAAATGTATTCATCAATCCTCTGAGTTAGACAGATATGACAAAAAATGTTTTCTCATTTAATGTTTGCAGGAACTTTATTTCTGTTCCTGAATTATGTCGTCCTGACAGTGCACTTTACTCCCTGCTCTTTGATTTTGCAAATATTAACCAACCGTGTTACAGTTCGGTTTATCATTATATAAAAAGTAAACTTTTACAAATGTGTGCTTTGCTTGGCATTATCATTCAAACTGCTCTCTTGCTAATACCCCGTGCTTCTGTGTGTCCCCAGTCCAGAAACAGTCTCCAGGTGGGGGATATCGATGGGGCCAGGAGGCTGGGCCGACTGGCTCGTCTGCTCAGTATCGTCTCCATCTTCCTGGGCGTCGTCATCATTGTAGTCTTCGTCTCAGTCCAAGGTACAGAAGCAGACAGGGAGGACAAAAGTTTCAGAAACAGTGATGTAAACTACCCGCAGCCTGTTTTGACGTTCGTTGTAATGACTCACATTCACATAAAATATTTGGTGAAGCTTTTATAAGCTGTGCATAAAATAAGTGATAGAAAAATAATAATTTATTAAACAAAATTTGTGTTTATAGTTTAGCTTGTAATATGTAAAGACAGAGATTTGACTTTGATGTACGGTGTCTGTGAGGGGACACATGCACGCACAGAGCTTTGACAACAAGTGTAACAACAACGAGTACCTTCTGCATTACGATTACAGTGTGATATATGACACCACCGCACAAACATGAGGTGTGTTCTTCAATGTTCAGACTCAGCACATTTCCTAGCCTTGTGTTTGTGTGTGTGTGTGTGTTTGTGTGTATTGCAGATTGATTTAGCACTGCAGAGATTTTAGTGGGCTGACTGTGCAGCGGAGGGCGGCTGCTCCGCCGCTCACAGCCTTCAATGCTCGAACTGCACAAGTCAAAATAATGAAGCTGTCTCTGTGTGTGACGTGTCTCTCTGATGATGCCCCGCCTCTCCTCTTCTTTCTCTAACAGTGAGCAAGTGACACAGAGGCCCCGAGGGAGGAAAAGGAACCGTGAAAGCCAAACCACCGATGCAACAAGGGGAAAAAAAGCCCATTCCAAAAAAATAAAGGAATAAATAAATACAATTCTTAAGTTCATGCCATACTGTAGCTACATCATGACCACCCTTAGGATGCAAATAAAGGTAAATTACGAGAGTTGGTACTACAGCAAGTACACAAATGAAAAAAAAAAAATCATTCAGAGATGCATGCATTAGAATCCAGTAACATTTGCTTGACAAAAATAACAAAACTTGATGAATTGTTCAGATTAAAACAGAGGGGAAAGAAAATGCAGCTTTGTTTGTGGTCTGGAGGAACTGAAAATGTTTCTTTGTGGAAAAAAGGACTTCCTTACATGAGGAGGATGATCCACGTATGAGGACTATCGACATTTTCTATGTCTGGGATGGGGCTCCTTTGAAAAAAAAGATTCTGGGTTTGGACTTTAAACTTTGAACAGCTGCATATAATCCTCATATAGTCCTTACTGAACCTCTTGCATCTAAAATATATACAGCTGCAAATATATTTGAAATATGGGTTTATGAATAAATATATAAATATGTACATTTTCTAAAAACGTTTGTATGCTAAGTGGTGCTGGGTTTGTTGAGACTGTCATGGTGGCTGCTTTGTCAGCACGAGGATTATCAGTGGAAATTCAAGGGTTTGTGAAAAGGGGCCGGGAACACATTTTTAATTTTTGTTATTCATTATAATTTTTTTAAGCTAAAAAAAAAAAAAAAAAAGTGAGACCAACTGCATGCC
>JAQFJB010000023.1:13693347-13705216 GCA_029874875.1 Naso minor
TTCCCTTTGCGAATTCTGGAGATGCTCTGCAGTCTCCGTTTTATAATAATGACAATAAAATTACTTTGACTTTGATAAAGCAGCTTGACTGACCTGAAGTGTTGGATAATCTATCATGTAATAAACTGAGGATATGGAACGCAGAAAAGTAGAGCGATGACTGCGTTCAGGAACTGCATACAGATTATAGCAATACAAAAACTTCTCGTAAAACTAGTAAAAAATTAAAAACGGTGCAGACAGTAGTCAGAAGTTACAAACTAAGTCAAGCTCTCTTCTCTAGAAATGTTTTACAGTTAACATAAATCAGACGAAACTGACACATAATAGATTATTATCACATAATCAGCAACTTTCACTATCAAAAGAGCCATTTTGCTCCCCTTTCTCTTTATAGAAAACAAAACACATCTGAGCCTTACAATGAAGGAAAACAACTTCAAACGTCTTAATTAGCCAATCATAATTTCAAATAGGCTGCACTGACCATTTAGTATTTTTTTTCACGGTGGGCTATTTCTGCTTAGTAGGTACATGAACTTTGAACAAACCTATCTGAGTCCTTCCGGTGTTTGTGAAAATTAATAAAATAACAAGGAGACATCTTTGATAATAAATCAAACATTCCACAGCAGCTTGGCATTAAAACAGTAAAAGTAAAGAATAAGTGAACTAGTTTCGATTCAATTTTGACTAAATTCAGTGGAAGTTTGAGTCAATCCTCAGTCATGTCGCAATCAGGCCTCGAGCTTGATCATAAAACACAAAATCAGCTCACGCCCATTTCATTCAAGACAAAATCATAACTTGAGAGCACAGATACCATTCCATGTGTTGATGCATTTTAACAATCAGAGAACGGAAAAATGACTCTAGGACAGTATTTTTCCAACCGTGTGTCCTACAATGTGTTCCTAATTCAGATGATCAGCTCGTTATCACGCTTTGCTTAAGTCCGATAACAAGCGATTCATTTAAATCAGGTGTGTTGGAGCAGAAAACTGAAAAACACTGCTCTAGCCTTACAACAATGATATTGTTATTTCACATAACCATAATTCATTTCCATGTGATTTTTGTGGGAGTCACAGAGAGCCACTGCAGAGGGTCAAAACAGCCGCATGAGGCTCAAGAGCCACAGGCTGCAGACCCTGGTTGAAGTGTTGTAGATGAGACAGAGGACGCTGCACTCAGTCTGAATATATTTTACACAAACTTGAAAGATCACTTCACTCAAATCAAAAAAACGTGCGATACTCTTGCTTGCCCCTTATGTTGTGTCTACAATCATGATGTAATCCCATCATAGAGAGGTGAATAGAATCTTTTGTAGTGCTCACAGCAGTGGAAAAAAAAGGACACGTTTAATTAAATTTTTTTCCAGAGACAAAGAGTGAATAAATGAGGATAATCTACAGAGTTTGCCGTGAACACTTTTCACAGGAACCATTTTTCCACTTAAAATAAAACTGTTGGCAATCAGGTCTGTGGATTATCTAGACTAACTGAGCAGTGTGACTGGGAAAACATTCGTCTGTTGAAATTTTCAGTCGTTGGATTTCAGTATAAACATACCACAAATAACATTCCATTCACCTCTATTGTGATGGAGTGCAAAGAGAAACTTTTGACGTGGATATCTCAAAACCTGCTCAAATAAAACCAAAGCAATCGCAAAGCTACAGACTATTCATGGCGAGATGCTTTTTACTTAAACTGGAGCAGAAGCAAAAAAATAAGATGTGCCGTATGCCAGAGTCCCTCAAAGTTTCATTACTTTGCATAAACGAAAGCATCATTGAACTTCACCTCAGTCTGACAGCAGCCACATTCATCATGTAAAATTATCACAGAAACCTGCACACATGACCTCTTGTCACATAAATCACAAGAGTCTTAGGACACCTTGTTTTTCCTGTCAGTGCGAGAAAACAAGAGTCAGCATAGCGACTCCACGCTCTGGCTCAGTTTTCCACATACTGAAAGTTTATCGGTGAACAGAAGAGAAGATAAGAGAATATCACTTTAATTTCGTCAAACTAATTATTGCATCAAATTCACAAAGTAGATGTCAATGCAAATTCTTGGAACCAAACCAAGCCTCACAATTATTTATATTCTTCTCACAAAATACTGACAATATACTGCCAAAAGTGAAAATACAATCATTTTTTGATTAATGGAAGAATATTATAGCTATACTGTAATATTAGCCTTTCTGTTATTTTTCTGTGTGGTCTTTATTTTTGCAGGGAGAGCAAATCCTCTCCTACCTGTGAAAACTTCTACGTTTTCAAAAATTACTGCTACATAAACATTAACACAACCTGTTTGACTGCCTTCTGCTGCTGTGACTGTTAACCCACTGCTTTGAATCTGTACACTAACTGGTGCAGAAGCATTTTCATGGAAAGTAATGTGACATACATTTGCATTTTTGGACTGCAGTAGTAAAACTACACAACCAAATTACCTTCAGGTTGATTTGCTTGTACAAGGATGAGCTGATAAGTCTCAGGTCGGGTGTCTACGGGATCACACTAAATTCTGATCCAGTTCAGTTTGCAAAAATAGTTGTTTCCCTGCTGCTTACAGTGATTCTGCGGGCACTGACGTACAAAATATACTTGATTGCTTTTGTGACATCCACTTTCTTTTTTTTTTTGGTTATTTAAAAGTTATCATAAATCATGCTGGGGATTTAGATTTGTCCTAAAAACTCAAACGCGTGTGTCAAACATTTTTATTCTATCGACTCATCTCTCACAGATGGAAAATCCCCATAATTCCCTAGGCTTTGGGAAAGTTTATAAAATATAATCTTCCTCTTTTAAGGGTGGGTATAAACAAAATTCCCATTTTTTTCATGTGAGTACTATAAACAAAGGCTGCTTTTGGTATGGTTGTCTTTAGGAGCTGATTTAGGAAGTAATTCAGCCAACACAATCTCGATTTCAAACACTCGTTACATATTTTACATTGCACTTTAAGATCCTGGGTCGTACCCTCGTGTGCATGGCTGCCCTTCAGCCTGCTCTGCAGCTCCTCTCTGTCCTCCTGGAGCTGCTGCACCTGGGCCTGCAGCTCCTCACACCTCCTCTTCCACTGCTGCTCCTTCTGCTGCAGCTCCTGCTTGACAGAATGAGAAACACATGTTAAACCACGACGTCAGAGACAGGATATTAAACTTTAAGTTAAAGTCTCTTGAGCATGTACGCATTTGGCTCGCGTTAAACAGGTTTTGTCCAAGCGGGTGTGTCGTTTTGTTGCTAAGCCGTTACAAATGTTTGTTTGAAAATATCTCAACAGCACATGCTGACTTCTGAGGACCACACCTCATCATTAGTTATTAAGCACTGATTTTAACAACACTGTATTATCTGTAGTGAACTGAAACTATGGTTTGCAATGTAAAGAGTTAGACATGCCGAGGCATGAGCACGACCAACAAAGATTTCATATGTGATAATGTGGAACAGTTTACAATGTACTAAATGGCACAGGACAGAATGTTTTTTAAGACTTTTAATAGGATGATGAAGGTTTTTTGAAAGAAATACCTGTTTTTCCATTACAAAGCCATTTAACAGACTGGTTGTCACAGTCTCACAACAGTGAATTCATTTTTCATGTTACAGTGGCAGGTACCAGCTTCCCTCTGCCTTGCATTTCACTGTATAGCTTCTTCATGTCCAATATTAACATGTTCAAACTGCATGAGCTGCATTCTTTACAAACACTGTTGGATGCAACATGATCACAGATGGAGAATGGAGAGTTTTCACTTAACATTTGCAGTTTTGGAAAACTGGCACTATTTTGTGACACTTTATACTTTTACGTTACATTACATCACAACTCAGTTCAGTTTTACAAGATATATGAGGAATCTTCCCATACTGCTGCAAAGATATGGCTGCAAGAAACAATATTTCTAAGGTTATGTGGAACAGACACATGGTATGATTAACCTGCTTGGGGGCCACTAGGAAAAACTTAGCTGATGTGGCCTCATATCAAACTTTTAATGCTGCCCGTTCTATCCTAACTTTCCCTGTGGCCCGTTTTGAACTGTTTGTATTTTCATGTACAACACAAAACAAGCTCCTAAATCACTTCATACTGTAACAACGTGTTGCTACCAATGGGCCAGCAGCCAACAGGCAGCATTGTTGATATACATTAGCTAACATTAGCTAGCTTATTTTCAGCTGACGTAACGCTGATAAATTAACAGTGGCTCCTTCTGGTTTCAAAACTGACAGTTATCCCAGCAAAGACTGATAAAATCACGGATGTGTCGAATTACCTGGCTTGGCATACGTCATTTTACATGCTAGTGGTAAAGTGTTCACCAAAAGAAGAAAATAATACCGTTGGCTCGGTTAATTAGCTGTCAAGGTTGCCTTGACAACACAGGGCGGCAGGACTGGTGTTTCGGGTTCGAACTGGCGGATTGATATCAATTAACTTCGGTCAGTTAACTGACAGCCACAGTAGCCAGTTCACAGTGAAACGTTACGGTTACTATAACGCCAGGAAGGGCTCAGACAAACAGAACCATACATAAAGTGGTAGACGACTTTCCATTTCATGCTTCCTCAATCTCTGCCAACTATACAACGACAAGCCTTCTCTGGCCTGAACATTTACGGTCTATGTTTTTGCTACATCCTGAAGGCATCGGCCATGTTCTGTGACAGGTCACTTCAGCATGTTAGTCACGACAGTATCTAGCCAAGAGGCGTGGGCCAACACATTCGTTACAACGTTACAGTCGTAACTCAGGGATAACGCACAGAATATAAAACAAGCTGGCGTCGTCAGTATGTTTACAGAACTGTGGAAGGATTAAAACCTCCCGCGGCTCTCACCCGTATTTCCTTCTTGTCGTTTCCCTCCTCGCTTTCCTTCACCGCGCGTTTCTTCTGCTGTTGCAACTGAATGGTCTCGAAGGTCTTGAGCAGCTCCTCTTCTCTCAGCTTGTGAGCCTGGTTCCTGGAGGCGAAGCTCTCCAGCAGCTCCAACACTTTCACTATTTTCGGCACCAGACCCACGACGCTCTCTTTACCAGAACCGTCGATGATTTTCTCCACCTCGGTGCCGATCAGTTTGGCGATTTCGTACACATCATCCACGGTTAGAGCCGAGAACGTCCTGTCAAAACAGCCCTCCGCGTTTTGGTTTTTGGTCTCTGAATGCGCTTCAGGTGCCTCCATGCTTCCAGTCCACTTCACATGCTATGACCCAGCTATCGAAACCGAGAGTGGATTGGTCAGCACGAAAAGATGATGGTAAAAGCGAAAAGCAAGTAAGCGCCAGTAAAGTTTAAAGTGCGTGCAATGTTGAGTCCACAACACCGACACGCCTGAACATGACCTTCTCCTCTTCCGACAACACGTCATGCATTTTCTCGGTGCGGTCACATTAACACAGCCTACCAAATAAAAAAAAGGAAAAAAAGAAAAATACAAGGACATCAAGTACTCTACAACGCTCCGTGAAGCAGCGCTTTGACAGTCCAGGACAGCACTCCTGCAGTCTACTCGCTGCAGGATCCTCCTACTTTTCTGACCAATGTAATTCGAGAATTCACACACACAACTACATGCAGAAACTCGCCTGCCAGGTCGAGCATAATGATGCATTCACCAGAGCGTGAACATTCAGTATCCTCTGCAGGGCTGCAGTCACAAATGCTGACCTTCAACTGTCCATTAAAACGACTCACAAAACTGAAACAGAGTGAGATTGAGCAGAAAACCACACTTACACGAGACAAATTACAGGAAAAAAATGCTTGGGCAGGAGGCCAGCCAAGCTGAGCTGTGGGAGGTGCTGACCTCTGGCCTCACATGAGAGGGAAACAAGCAAGTTCCCCTGTGCAGCCAAAATGAACATTATTGCTAAATGATTCTTTTCTGATCATTTAACTCTATATGATGCATATAAGTTTAAGAAAAACAGAATATTACACCATGGCACCATGTTTATTAAAAGGTGATCTTTATTTAAACCCAAGCTACAATGTCACAGGTTGTACAGTACAACATAGTAACAGGGCATTACTGACATGAAAATACAACTTTCAATTTCATTTCTGAGGGCAAAGGGGAAGTGAGTTTTTCCCCCTTTTTAAAGAACATTTTTTTTAGCAAATATTACACTGAAGAGCTGTTCACTGAAACTACGCACAAATGCACATATGCTTAGATGAAAAGAAAGAAGCCTTACTGTAATCAATGAACAAAGTGAGCAACAAAACATTTGTAGAAAATATCAAAAAAACCAATTAGACTCCTAAAATGTCCTAAAGCCTTTAGATAAAAATTTCCAAACATCGATCATGTGTTCATTAGAAATATTACAAGGGCTGTTCTGGACTGGCTTCACATGATTCTTGCGGAGTTATCTACAGGACGCGTGCACAACATCTCCTCTTAGGCGTACATGTCCTCACGGTCCGCATTATAGATTTCACCCTCCTGCAGCGAGGCAAAGTTTAGGAAGTGCGAGGGCCGGTGGACTTCGTGGTAGAACTCCTTGGGGTTGGCCAGCTGCAGGTCGTACTTCATGTTGGGGTCATGGCGCACACCTGCAGCAAGATGTGAACACAAACGGTTACTTGAGCTCACCTTTACTGCAAGTTCTACCCCTTGGTTACCAGAGGTTAAGGAACTGTGACTAAATGGCTTCAGTATGATGGTCTTGCTTTAACAACCTGTTGTTTTTAACAGTTAAATAAGAAAATACTAACAGTGTATTTAGCTGTGACACAGAACTGGACAGCAAAATCAATCAAACTGGCACAAGGACAGAGCTGGAATATCAATATAGAGCACCGATTTTTTTAACCACAGGGAAACAGCAAACAGTACTATGGGATATGATGGATATGGTAACAGATTGAAATAGTTTCAAAGGAGAATAAATTACCTCATCTAATAAAAATTATAAAATACAGTTCATCCATTTATAAAAAAAATCAACTATGGCTACTGACCCATGAAGTTGTAGTTCCAGGAAACCTGTCCAGGGACCATGAAGAAGCCCAGGAAGCGATCAGAGAGCAGCATCTGCACTCTCTCATAGTGGGATGGCAGGTAGCCTTTAGGGTTGTTGCCCTTGTCTGTGTTCTGTCGGCCCCACTCGTAGCCGCTGGGTGTCAGCTTGTAGGCTGTGAGTGTGCACGAGCCTGGAGTGAAGCTTAAAACAGGAGGAAAAACATTATTTTAGTACCACTCAGTTGCGAAAAATCTTTCCCCAAGTTTTCTACAACGGCATTGCATCAGTAGTTGAAATCTCGAGACCTACCTGCAGGTGATGATGATGGTTTTCTCTCCATCCCAAGAAGGGTTGTCAGCCATGATCTTGGCATGTGTGGTGACGTCCTGTGGGGACAGCTGTGGCGACTCGTTGGGCTGAGTATGGATCCAGCCAAGGGGCTCCATTTCCTTTATGAAAAACAGTTATTAGTGATCGCACGCCAAAAGAATTTAAAACTAATAAAGCAGTAGCCAGTATAAGTATCAAGCATCTAGAACAACTGCAAGTGCCTCTTACTTTGAGGTACTCATGAGCAGGCAGCTGGTTGGGCAGGTGGACGGTCTGGTGTGTTCCCCACTGTGGCACCATGACGATGCAACGGATCTCCTTCACCTGAGGGTTGTCTGGTGGACTTGTGCCATACAGGTACCCTGCAATCTGCAACATCACAGTGCACAATCAGTATATTACAGTTTGTAAATTTATTTTTGCCGTACAGATGTCAAGGTTTGCGTCAATATGAGAAAAAGAGGTCAAGAGCAAGAGGCTTGAAATGTCTTGGAAGCCTCAGTGTGCAGACAACTTCTCTCTTTTTCTGATATGTTTTTTGGTTCAGCACCTGATTTAAACATTTTTTGGAAGCGTGCCCCTGCTGTTCTTATTTTACAAGGTTTGCATCCATCTAACAGTTTTGATCTACATGTCAAAGTTTTCCTTATTTCCTAGTTTACCTGTGCTCGCAGATCTGAGATGCAGATGAACTTCTTGAGCACATTCTTGGGCAGGATGTAGGTGTAGCCCGTCTCCTTGATATCATCAGATGACACGTAGATGTGGTTGGTTCGGAGATGGAGGTTGGCAGCAGATATGGCTCTGGGAGGTGAAGAACAAGGAACATTAAAGCCCGCTGAGATGGACACCAAATACTACAACTGCCTAGTTACCTATTTACTATTTTAAGTTGTGATGATTTTATTTCATGGACATCAACAATGAAAGAAATGTATTAAAATGAAGTCTGAAATCTTAAACTGTCTGCATACCTGACTCTCCACTCGGTCTTTGAGGAGAAGGTCTGGGTCTCGTAGTTGGAGGTGGTGGAGGTGATGATCTCGTCGCCGTGCTTGTTGACTGTTCGGGTCTGCGTGGCTGTGAGCTGCGACTGCTCTTTGGTCTGTTTCTCGATCTCTGCAATTTGCTGACGCTGCTGTGATGGAGCTGAGATCTCCATACCCAGGATGATGTCACGGATCTCAGACTGAGTCAGCGAGGCCACGTTCACACTGGCGGAAGACAAGTGAAGCACTGACTAGTGAATGCAGGTCTGGCTTTATTTTATTCTATCAAGTTAAAAGGGAGCAACATGTTGCATCTATTTTAGCCAAATATTCATGACTGACACTTACTTGTTCTTTTTGCCATAGTCTGCCAGAATGAGATCTTTCAGTTGCACCTCCACCTTGATCCACTCCTCGTCTGTGAGTGTGGGCCAGATGTGATGGGGCTCAGTGATCGTTGTCTTGTCGGGTTTCAGGATCACCTTGGCGCGGTCGTTGTTGACGTGGAGCGCTCTGAGGATCAGGATGAGTCGGGAGAAGGCCTAGAAATGGAACAGACGACAAACTTTTTACACAGGAGGATAAGTCGATGTTGCCAAAAAGAAATGCACTCAGCTTGGATCAGCTCAGGTACACAACACAGGGACGGAGTAAAACTCACTGTGTAAGAGGAGATGGTCTTGAGCCAGTCATCATAGAGATTGAACAGCACCATCTGAGGCTCTGTAGCCTTCAGGATCAGATCTCCAAACTTCTCCACCTTCAGGCAGGCCTGGAAGGGCAGCTGCAACTCAGAGCCTTTGATCACGATGTTGGGGAAGTCGAGCAAGTGGACCTGCACAGACCGAGCAATGCTTTTAGAAATGGGAAGCACATTCAAGCAGACATTATCATTCAAGGCTTATCATTATTATAGCAGTTATTAGCATAAAGGAGTCTCACCTCCAGAGGATCCAACATGCCCTTCCTGGTTACAATGATCTGTTTCGGCTGCTCTTCCACAGGGAGGGAACGAATCAGGGCAGCTACTTCCTCAGCTGTCTTCCATTTGGCCAGCTACAGAGATGATATAAGAACAAAGTTAGACACTCGGGAGGGAATTGCAAATATCTATGTAGTAACTTTAAAATGGTTTGATGGTGCTTAAGAGTGTCTGTGTTACTTAGTTTAGGACTATTGACTTAAGAGCTTTACAAAATTTAGTTCCAACATTTCTCTAATTCAAAAGAAAAATGTAGAATAAATTATAGACAAAACAAAAAGTGCAAAAAATAGTAAAAGGCTTTTCTTTCTGGGCGTTTAATTAAAATGTAACATCATAGCAAGATTTTGTAGAAGAAGGAATTGGGTATCAAATCAGTAACGCAATAAAAGTCCGAATGAATACAAAAAGCGGAGCTGGTGATTATGTGTGAGTGAGTGGTGCAAAAGAAGAGTCAGACCTGTCCCAGACGTTTCTGTCCAGCCCACACAGATGTGTGAATGATCTTGAGGAAGAGCTGGCCAGTTCTTGGGTTGAAGATGAAAATAGCTCCATTGATGGGCTTCGTGGTCAAGTTACCCTCAAAGGTCTGTTGACAAAGACGGAGAATACATGTGACTGAATGCAAACACCACAGTAAAATCCTGCTACCTTTTTTACAACATCACAACAACAATCAGTCATTCCAATTATTACAACTAGAGCACAAAGACACTTCATTTAATTACTATTAAGGGTTAAAAAAAAAAGGTCATTCTCACCTTGTGGATGGTGACTCGGTACACATTGGTGTCATCTACAAACCAGATGATCTGGTTGGAGAAGAGTTCGCCGTAGTTCTGTGAGGACAGGTAAGGCTCAGTGGGCTCGGAGGAGTACAGCTGCAGACCTTTGCGGATGCGCTCCCTGAGCACATACAGGGCAGGGTTGGCCTTCATGATCTTGGCCATGGCCTGCTGGATCAGAGGCTTGCTTCCAGGGAACCAGTTACCATAGCCACTATGGAGGAAATGAAATTACATAAAGTTAAATTCTAATTTGGCATTGCTTGTTTCCACTGATCCTCTGTCAATACTCTGAGGAAATCACTTTGGAGAGACATCATCATTTGACCTGAGGTAACTCACTCTTGCAGACAGCTGCGCTGATGTAAAACAAATAAGCAAGCTAGTGTGAAGACTTCAAAAGTTACTGCAGAGAATACTTGTTGACATGAACAAGTGGACGTCAAAATCCAGGCAATGCAGTCAAGCATTTTGCTTTTGAGTATTATTAAGTTAATTTTACACACCTTCAATACACCGGAGCTCAGTTTAAATCTGAAAGATACACTGGTTGTTCATGTGTGACACTACTTTTATTGTTTCTCTCTGAAACCAATCAGACAATATCTACCATTACACTGGTCATGTCTCCATGCCTGCAACAATACTAACCTGTGGAGGTTGTAAGCCAGGTCAATAGCAATGAGAACGCCGGTGGGGGAGGGGTAGATACTCATGTTGTCAGTGGTGTAGTCCAGGAACTTGGCCCTGGCGTAGCGCTCAATGTCATGTGAGTCATAGTCACCCCAGCGCAGCTGAATGTCGATCCAGTATTTCTGTGTGGTGGTGCTGTCCATCACGTCCCTACAAGAAAAGGTGCACAATTTATTTGTAGGAGACTTCATTGAACAAAACCTCTTTTGGTCTTCAGAGTACATAGTGCTAACTTTAATATTCTCAATGATATCTATAAACAAAGTAAAAGTATATCTGGTGTAAGTATGGCTCCAAAAGTCATACTTGGAGTCAGCCAGCAGAGATGGCCGAGAGACGTTCCACTTGTATGATGCAAAGAGGAGGATGTCTGCACAGGAGGAGTTCATCTTGTATGACTTCCTGGGGTGGATGGTTTCCTTCTGCACAGTCTCAATCTCAAGAGCATCCAGCTCCTGATCAAACACCTGAAAACAAACAAAAATAAAGCAGGTAAAAATTCATTCAAAAACTAAAGTCACATTTCTGTTATTATGCAGAGAAACATGCAAGTCTATTAAAAGATAAATAAATATAATACTAGATAAAACCTACCTGACAAAGATCCATGACGATGCTCTCATGAATCTTCTGCCACAAGTGAGCCCTGAAGATCTGAATGAGGGAGATCTTCAGTGTGGGGATTTTGCCGTGCATGAAGATTCCTGTCAGGTCAAGTTGTACCTGGAAACCCACGTACACCTGAAGACAGCGGAGAAAAATGTGGGCCATTTAGAGGGGTCTTTGTTCCTGACTTTTTCTTTGAAACATTCAAAAATCAATCAGAAGAGATAAAGAAATGTTGTTTGTACTGACGTTGGCTCTGTTGATGGTGGGTGACCACCAAAGTGTGAATCGACGGTTGGGGATTTGGTTCAGACCAGACCTCTGGGCATTAGTCAGCTTCTTCCACTTCATGGACTCCTCAAAGCCACTGGCCTTCTCCCTAAAGTCCAGAAAGGGAGACAGTTGATAGTTTTAAATAAGAGAATTACATGTATGACAGATTCCCAACTTGAAAAAGCAGTTCAAAGAGAATTTGAGTC
>JAQFJB010000023.1:13913128-13923128 GCA_029874875.1 Naso minor
AGGAAATGGCAGAGACTCAGTGTGACACCTGGCATCCTGTAGGGACTCACACAGTGTGAGGTTTTCAATCATGAACTCAGGGTCACCACACTGAATTATAAGTTGTACATTATGTCAATAATGATATTATGATCGAGTAAATTTACACTAGTATTTAGATTTTTTTCCACAAGTGTTGAAATTAAAATGTATAGCACTGTCCACTGAAGCATACTGTACAGATAAAACTGCTAAAAAACAAAAAAACAAACGAACAAAAAACAAAACAAAACAAAAAAACCTAACACATGGTTAACTGGCAACCCATTTAAACAGCCAACATTTAATGTGGAAATACTGCTCCTTTTTAAAAAAAAAATATGAACAATTTGAATTCACCAGGCGTAAATGTGCTGAGGGATGAACACTGAGTTTTATACTGGAATTTTTGCAGATGGGAAAACACTTCACAATAAATGTCAGACAGTAGCCAGCCTTATATTATGTGCCTCTTGCCTGCCAGTGGTAAGTCAATAACTACCACGGCCATGTTTCTGTGGAAAAACAGTCGAAAGAAAGAAAAAAAATCTCAAAGTTGTCCTCATTGTCAAAGTAGGTCAGCGCACCACCAGATATATGTGGCATATAGTTGAGTAGATCCAGGATTTAGTGTAGGAAATACCTGACTATGCATGGATAAATGGTGAAGGTGACTGACAGAATATCTGCTACTAAAACTGAGATTTGTATCCGTTGTGCAAATCATTTCTACTGATAATTAAGAAGTAGTGCATTTAGATTTTTTTAAAGCTCAGTTAAATCATCTATATTCTAGTTTTGTGTAACATTCTCATAGTACTTAATTTGAGCTCCTTGCTTTTAATCAGCAGCCATGGGCAAACACACAAATCTCACAAGGCTGCAGAGTTAGGAGCTGAAGTAAATTTTTAACCTGGGCAATGAGTGACTTTACAATCCACATAGAGACAATACAAAATGGCACAGAGCTTCTCCGGGAGGAGATGTTTTTAATTCATCTAGGACTCTAAGAAGCCTCTTTCAGGGGACCCGCAGTCAGAAACACTCTGTTCGGTGAGTCAAGCTAAATGGAGTGATGGACTCCACTCTTTTAAACAGCCTTGGGATCTTCAGGGATGGTGCCGCACGTGACACAACATGGCAGTGATATGGGGCAGGACAGCAGTGGCAGGAGGATAGCAAAAGGGAAAAGAGAAAAAGCTTTGAGTAATGCAAAGACTGATAGACAAAGACCCAGAGATCAGAGGCCCAGAATCCAAAAACATCTCATAACTATCCACAAGGGTTTTTGTGTTTTTTCTTTGGCTCTGTGCACTCTATCCTTTGCAGGCATGACCCCAAAAGGACAAAAAAATCTCAGCTTGTCCGTTAAGTACAGTCATAAAGTTCACATTCCAGCATTTCATTCAACTCTGCTCAATTATATAAAGTTCAATACAGCTGTAATAACCATACACATCGGTTAACTGCACATAGCAAAAGGCCCTGGCACTTTAAAAAGCATTCTGTTACAGCATCTGTTGCAGCAAGCACTCACAGTGACACTCAAAAAGTCATTCTGCCAGATGCTCATAGTATAATCTCCATAAACCAAAAATAGCAGATTTATGTTACACAAAGTGACCAAAGCGCACAGTCGAGACTGGAAGGAACAGATTACTGTCACTGCAGATAAACAGTCATACACTGAACTATGCAATGGACAATAAACACACACAGATAATGATGGCAAAGGTTAACTATTGTCAAAGTGACACTCAAGCACTATTTAAGCCTTCAATGGATTTGGTGTGTGTGTGTGTGTGTGTGTGTGTGTGTGTGTGTGTGTGTGTGTGTGTTTGTGTGTGTCACCATGTCCAGGCAGGGTGGACAGTAAATGACATTAATCTGGTCGAGGCTATACTGAGTCCATGCAGACCATCTGTGACTGACGAATAAGCAGCCCTGTGCTATTGTATATTTTTCTTAAATTAGTGTATGATAGTCCAGCCTGTGTGGTTCTGAGTTAAGCTGTAAACTCCAGATGTGTGTGTCGTGTGTTTATGTCCACTGACGCTTTTCTGTCTATTTATCTATGTGTGTGAGTGGACAGATTGCTGACAAAGCTGCCATCGTCTAGCCGGCAGCTGTGCTGTGCTAATAACAACAATCCAGTGAGTCACATCTGTAATGTAAAGAAAACCCTCCCTATTTTAGAGGAGAAATACATGAAATTCCTCTTAACCACTAATGTTATTAGAGGCCAGTGGACTAATAAGGATATGTGTCAGTGATCATTTTTATATTAGCCTAATTTTTGATAGAAATTGACAATTTTCAAAAATTTTTAACTAGTCGAAGGAATTAAAACGCATGTTCAAATCATTTTTACAGTGTACAAATGGAACACGTAATGAATGTGATGGAAAATGTGTTGAAAACAACAAACATGTTGATCACATAACTTAACAACTTGTTGCATATACTAATAAACAATGAGTTACACCTGAAATAGTCAAGGCCAATTTATGCTTTGTCACTTGAAACATTTGATAAGTGGCACTCGCAAAAATGACATATTTTCAGCACAAAAAAAAGGAAAAAAAGTGCCGCTTGACACTTTTATTTCATGTCCCGTACCTGAAGAGTTGGGTTCTGTCACTGACATCGTCATTTGAGATTATGAGATTAAAAGATGTCATTGGGGGATTACTAATGTTTGTTTGCATCACCTAACATGCACCTCCAAAATGTGCAACATTAAGCCAAAAGCTGACTTGTGGAAATGATGTCTGATAGTTGGTGAACGGCTGATCTTACTTCTTCATGAATTTCCCTTCGCTTTCTGTGGTGTTTTAGGAAGCAACAGTCATGCTGTCAATTTAACTTATCATAAACACAGACGTCCACGTCTAAGTCACCAGTTTTAATCCATTATGTTCACAAAAGGGTGGTAAGTTATCGGAGAGCACCTGCGGCACCCAGAACCAAAATATAGATGACTGCCACTTTTTTACATCTGTCATTTCCTTGCTTACACAATTTAAACTCAGAGAGGACATTTCAGAGGGAGATTTTCCCTATTGTAAAATGTCCAGTCCAAACTAGCTACAGTAAAAACATTTACCAGTGCATAAAAATATTTCATCCCATGAATTTAAAAGACATAGTGCAATTGAGATGCTGTGGACACGTCCCATGGGTACAGTACATTCCCCTCTGTAAATCTTATGAAAAGCTTAAAGCAGTGACCAAATTTAGGCAGCAAGAGACAACAGTTTGCCTTCTGGAGGGAGACCTGATACAGCAGGAGTGTATATACCTTTACTGCGACATCTTGCATGAGTACAGAGTTTACATACATTAAAAGAAATGTGAAAAATGCATCATTTCTGAGAGGGACTTTTCCTTTTTGTTCCCTTCCACTAGTTGGGAGCAGGAATCTGATTGCTGACCTTAGTCTGAATTCTCAGGCTAGATCTATTAATAGCCCAGACACCAGAAAGCACAAGACTCCTAAGTCAGCAGCCAGAGCTTGCTCGCGAGGCCCAGCTTTAGTCTGGTTTTGGATGGACCAGGCTGTTGATTAGAAAGAATAACAAAAGCTCCTGGATCGCCATCTCGAGTCATTCAAGTTAGTCATTCTGCAGTGTTTTTGGGAAAAAGTACAATGTTGCTAAAAATACAGCATACAGTCCAAACCAAAAAGACCTTAAATTTCCTTCAGTGCCCATCATGCTTATTGTAAGACATCTACATCTGCATCAGCCAGGAGAGGAGACCTGGGTTTCTTTAAAGAGAATGGTGCTCTTGCAACAGGAAAATGCATGAGCCTTCAGCATTTCCTTCTAATGCCAAAGCTGCAGAGAGGGAGGCAACCTTTCAGGCACTTCTTCCAGGGAAAATGGGCAGAGGCGGGACAGAGAAACTGCTACACCACAACCACTGCTCAGTGAGGTAACTCGTCTCCACAAACTCCAAAAACAGAAAGGTATGTAGAGAATATCGATGTACTGCAGCTCCAACACTAATAAAAGCTAGATGTAAATCAGTGGAAAAAACTCAAAGCTGCAGTTGCTAACTTTGGGGTAACATCAATAACTTTTTTTGTGTTTTATTTGGAAAAAATGCCATAGTGCTCACAGACAGCGATTAGTAAGTGACACGATCTGAGAGTATCACGAGATCTCTGTGTTTTCCCACGCCTCTGTATTCAGGAGTGTAAAAATCCTAACGCTCCCTTTATCTTTGCCCAACCAGTGCCGCTCTCTGACCCCTCTGTCCTGACTGGTGTGTTATGCTGCGCTTCTTAGCGACAGGTGACGTAGGTACAAGTTGATTAGCTGTTGAAACGAGTGACGTACCTGACGCTCCGGCTTGCCTCCGCTGACAGCGGTGTCTGCAGGCGACACCGTCAGTTGGCTCAAGCTCAAGCTGAGACGAACAGTTTACTCCGCTGCAACTTTCCCTGCAACCGTTTCATCCCGCTGTGAATCTTTTGTGAAAACTGGACTTAAAAGAGAGAGCGACAACAAACAAAATAAAACACGAGCTGGAGCAAAGGAATGGGAGGGTGCGGTGAAGTTGCTTCCCAAGAGTCTCATGCTACAGCTACCTTGATTTCCAATAGGGATGCCCCAATACAGCCAGCCCATGGTTCAATACGAACCTCGGTTCTTGGGTCACGGTTTCGGTTTGGTTTCAGTATGCATATCGCGTGTAAGGACAGTTTGTAAGATTCTAAATTGTGGAAAGCTAAGCTAAATGGTTAAACGGCATGCAGACAGCTTTCTTTTTAGCTTGCCTGTAACAATGAGCTGTTAGCTGCTGGGGTCACGTGCTGTGCTTGTAACTGTTGAGAAACTGTAGACAGAGATCATCTCCTCTCAAAAATAAACAGACTGGTCAGTAAAACACAATAACGCTATTTCACATTAAAAATCAGCGTCTCTCCGACATACAGTGCATCAGGAGTGAAAAAGGAACACCAGCGCTTAAAGAAAAGCCTGCCTCTGCAAACTCTGCTTCTAAACTCTGCTCCTTGTGTGAAATGAGTGACTAACTGCAGTGTTGTGCTCGGCTGGGAGGTGCGGACACATGGTGCGTTCACGGGCTGCTCTGAAGCTCCGACAGAGCCAATTCATGGAGAAATACATTGAAACAACTTCAATAAATATCAGGTCATAAATCTGATCATCTGGTCTATGTTGGATGCATCAGACATACAACAGGTACATGTGTTTATTTAAGTTTCTTGTAAATCAGATAGCCTCAAGAGGATCATATCAGTATTCACAGATAGAGTTTACGTGGAACAGCAATATTTACATTTAGTATTCAGCGAGTAAGGCACATTAGCTGTGACAATTGTTTATCTTTCTGTGACTTTGCCACAGCAATGAGAAGAAACGGTTTCATACACACTTTGATCTTTAAAATTCACAGCATGTAGTCTTCAACTCTGTTCAGATGTGATTATTTTTTTAAGGGAAGCAGGAGGATAACATAATCATTGCAAAACACGTCTTTGATTCAGCACTGTCCAAATCTTTACTTCTATACATGTGGCTCAAGCAAAAAGACCCGTGTGTTGCCTTTGTTATTTTATCCATTTACACTGTACAAGTCTAATTTATAATGATGTCCATGCTTATCTAGATAGGGCATGTATATTTTATTGTTGGCTTTTTTTCTCTTCAGTCCACATCTTCTATTAATTCCTCATAACAGTAACTCAACTAATGTTTTAAAGATGATAGGAAATCAAATTAATCAAGAGAACACACTTTAAACCTAAAATCTGACATTTTTGTCTCTGTCACAAGCACACTTTAGCCCATAGGTGTGTATATTTTTCATATGTTACGAAATGATTTCAGCTTAAAAGTCAAAAGACACTTCCTTGCCTCTCCCTCTTCTTTAGCAACCTTAGCTGGCTCAGACATCATCATGTGGTTTTGTTATGTTTTTTAATTACTTGTTTTACAAGACCACTATGCAAAAGGTGAACTAATTCTCATCTTTAATGTATATTTCACTTGAGTTGGAAGAGTCCATTTAGGTTTACAAAGAAAAAAATACTTGTTAATATATATAATAAAATTAATGTGAGGGAGACATGTGTGAAAACGGGCGATACTAAAAACGCTGCACCTGCAAACTATTGTTGATTTTTTAAACATTTTTTTTTAGCTCATGAAAAAATGTTTTTACCAAGCCAAAGAGTCACACTCGGCAATTTTCCACCTGGGCCAGTGCTGTTTTCATAGGAAACACTTCTGCAGCAACATGTCTCTTTCTGGTTAACCAACTACCCAGTCTTGTATAAAGTACCCAAAAGCCATACTTGAGTAAAAGTAAAGATATTTTAAAAATGAAAATGACTGGTAGAGGTGAAAGTCACCTATTAGAATATTACTTGAGTAAATGTATTTAAATATCAAAAGCACGGTGAATAAAATGTACTAAAGTATTGAAAGTACAAGTAAAAAGTACATGTAAAAGGTAGTCAAGTTTGACTTTTTAAAAACTGTTTATTCTCGATTTATGTAGCCTCTGGTTTATATCAGGACAGAAATTTCAAGTCATTAAACAAAATGCAAATAAAGCCATAAAAAAGTGCTTTCAGAAGGTTTTCTGAGCTTTCTAAACTCCTGTGAGCCTGATTTGACCAGAAAGGTTTAGCTCAAGCTAAATCTGCAACTGGGCAACTGCTACTACGTCACAAAATGATTTAAAATCAAACATAAAACATGACCACAGTAGAACCCAAAGAAAAAACGAAGTCATTACATGTACTGTGGCTTTAGAGCACCTGTTTGCACTCACGCCTAGCATGATTTACCAATGATCAAACTTGTTGCAGTCTATGATCCAACATTATTGGCTAATGAAACAAAGCAAAACAAAACAGAACAATCATTGGTTAGCAGTCCACCAAATTTCTCCTGGTTTTATCAGTAACTAAGATGCTTATGGGAAATGTAATGGAGTAAAAGTATCTGTTTTCTTTGCAAAATGTAGTAAAGTCAAAGTCAAAGTCTACAGAAACAGAAATAGTAAAGCAAATTACAGATATCCCCCCCAAAAAATTCAGTAACAAAGTATTTCTGCTTCGTTACTATACAACACTGCAACTACCGCGACAAGTTAACTGGGTAACTAAAGGTTACAATAGGTTGGTAAAAGGTAAATGGATCGCACTGCATACTGTAGTGCCTCTCTAGTCTTAATAACAACTCAAAACCCTTCAAACACAAGTTAGCATTCCCCAATTCACAAAAACACTTTCATACACTAGCGTCACTAGCGCTACCCTGCAGGGTGCCACCTGCTCATCAGCCATAAACATTCACACCTGCACTCACACAACAATAGAGGAGCCATAGGGAAAAAAGGGATCGTAACTACAGCATAAGTGTCAAGTACATAACTGTAAACTATGAGGCTACATCCCTCCAGATTCTGGACCCATTTGTTTTTAATATGTTTTCCAATGGGACTCTGGGAAATGATTAATGCTTTTCCTCTAACTGACATTTTTATGATGTATATTTAAACAGTAGATCGTTGCTGGGCTGTACGTGCTCTTCCCACCCCAAGTGTGGTGTGAGTTAAAAGATGACCAACAGGGGAATAAAAACCTATTCACTACAGCAATCTTGATAGTGTTGGACACAGAATGTAAAGTTCCTGTAGTAAAACCTCTTTTTTTTCACACCTTGTTGGGAAAACAAAATCTCCAAAATCGGCTCAATAGCTATATGATGAGTCATCGTCTGGTCTCACTGACACTAGTTGATCGTTCAGCTCTTCAAAGCAGTTCAGTTTATGGTTTAAAGAGCCCCACACATCATTATACCCATTAACTCATAATACAATATGCTGAGCAAAAACATAACTTCAGGGAATCATACTCATATATGATACCAGGATAATTTCCCTATTAGTCATGCAAGTTTTCACTACATATTAAAATGTACGCAGATTATAAAATATTTAAGAAAAGACTGCAATGCTCTGGTGATCCTGTTAAAAACCACCAGGCGTGACCTCGGAAACACACGCTTTGTGACCATATGGAGTTTCCCCCACAACAGACCTCTTTACTCTGGGGGATTAGGACTTTTCCTATCACACAAGCCTACTGGAAGGAGACCAAAGAAGAAAAAAAAGAGTTTCCCGACAATCTAATCAAAAAGGGAAATTAAAGACTATTCCTCTTTTACACTGACTTATTTCAAAGTCAAATACAGAGGACAAAAAAAATGGACGCAAGATGTTGATTTTCCCACATATTGTTGGAATTTCCACTGTCTCAGTATGCACGTACATAAAGGTACAAGCTACTTTTTCTGTGTTTTTGCATACATGCACACACACACACACACACACACACACACTGTGAAACTCTTGTACTCAAACAACTAGAAAATTCACTTGTACGGGCAAGCTGCCCAGGAACCCTGTTCGCAGCACTATAGAGCGAGTGGATCATTTGTCTTTGAGCTGTTGTTCACCTCCCTAAACTGTAAGTAGCTTGGGACTCAACACCAATCCAAAACGAAGACTGTCAAAAGCCACAGAAAAGCCAGAATGAATGGAGATCTAATTCATTTATTGCTTCTCCCCTTGGCATTGTTTAAACTGTGCAGCTCACTGACTGCAAAGCAGCAAAGGCTTTGCTCCATCCCAATCTGTTACTTTACTTTCTCTTTTCTTCTTAAAGAACAAAAATGAAATCAAACATTTAATTTACAATCATGAAAACAAAAATCAAGTTGTGGAGACAAAAAATCTTTATCTTACAGCACATGAAGTCAGTGTTCCAGATGCAGTTAAAAGCTTGTATAATTCCAAATCTTTGTAAGCCAAGGAGAAATCTGAAACCACCGAGGCTTGTGGGGGAAGAAGAATAACAAAAGGCCTTGGTGGAAAAGCACTGAGAAGAAAGCAGCGGTTTTCATACTTAACCAAATTTCAGATAAGATTTAAAAACATCAGGAGAGGAACTCAAAACACATACATACACACATAAGGATAAGGCCTATTAAGAGAGAGAGTGTTGACCATATATTAGTGTATGTCATTTAGAGTATTACCTATCAAAGCTTTACATTTGTGAATGCTAATTTCTGGGGAAGTTCAATGTAAGACAAGATTTTTAAGATCATGTCATGTTGGCTGCTCACTCTTTTACTTACAACATAAATGTGTGTGGCACAAAGTTTGGTAATGGGAAACGGAACTCAAGTTATTTACCACAAAAACACATTTTAAGAACTTTGACACTGTCATTCAGTTATATTCTACCACAGATTAGAGTTTGCCAGAAGTTTCAGTCAGATTCACAAACATTGTTTGCTTCCATGCCTGAGGACTTAAGTGTTCTCTACACAGTAGTTGACCTGTTAGGGGGTCCATTCAGTGCACAAGAGTCAGTCTGTCTCCTACAAGCTGCAGACACAAAACACACCAGTGTCTGACACATCTTCGTCCACATGATGAGTGGGTGAGCTGTTGGAAATATTTAGCCACTGTCAGTAGGTGTTAACAGTGATTGAAACATGAGGCTGCAGAAGAAGACTGACAGGTGTGGGTCATTCGTGTGTGGGGGTATTGTTGAAAAGGTTATCTAGGTAAGAGTATTTAAAACACACCAGAAAACCAGCAGCAATATATAAACTAAATATTTTGTCCCCTTAAAATATTTTATTTAAAAATAATTGTGATAGTTGTTAAAGGGATACTTCAGGATACTTGGATTACTGACAAGCAGTATGGAGGCATTCTATGGTTTTATTAACGTTTTTTATTTTATTTTATTTATTTATTCACTTATTTGCGTTTGAAACCTGGTCACTATTCACTTCAGTTGTTTGGGAGATTACTACAACAACTTTTTCCTGTAAAACACAAGCAGTGTTTTGTGAATTAACCTCCTATCAGCGTGAGGGTGAGTTGAAAATGACTGATATGGCATTTTTGGGTGAACTATCCCTTT
>JAQFJB010000023.1:13996690-14009522 GCA_029874875.1 Naso minor
GTTATAGGACCCCCCCCCCCGCCCCTTCCCCTCCTCTTGGCGCGTTGACGTCGAAATGACGTCAAATTGTGTAAAGTTTCCTGAAAGTTACCGTCTTCACCGGATATAAGCGATTCAATTTCAAAATAAAGCCCCTTGTGTCACGCAGAGGGGCAACACTGTTTTTACAGACTTGACATCACATACACGAGGAGGCAACGTAACAACCCATAACCGAGTAAAGAGCAATATATTTACGAGAGAGACTGTGCCCGTCAGGCCTGTTTGAGAAATAACCCAGCTTTTTCCAGGATGGTTCAGAGTATTTTAAAGATGCTTTGAATTAAATATGTTGTAGGCTATTTACACAATAAACAAATATATGACAAAATGAAGAATGTATTGAATATGATTAAATATCACTTCATATACACAACTATCTACAAAAGTGACTGTAGCACTAACAAAAGTGCCCACAAGAATATTCATACTCTATTTTAAATGTTAGGCTTGTTGAAATGGTTTAACAGAGCTCATTGTGCCTTGCTCAATAAAATGAAAACTACTAAACTTTGGTTGACGTCTCTGTCTCTTTTAGTTTGCCTTTAACCGTCATGATCTCAAAGTTACAGGTTCCGCTGGCATTATGGAAAAAATAAATGAAGTTTCATCATGATATGACCAACATTTTGAATTTGATACAAAAATAACCTGACACCGAATAACCGTCTTTGTAAAAGAAAAAATATAATAATAATAAGATAAAAAAAATATCTAAGTATGGTTTAGGCTTTTTTAAAGAAAATATCCAACCTCACTCTATAAAAGTCTGTCGATACTATCGGAAAATTACTTGCCGTGATGTCATTACTGAAAAATATTAAAATATGTAATTCTTGGGTACTTTATTTTGAAATCCTTCAACGGAAATGAAGTGTGTCCCTCGGTAAACGCACCGATCCATGCTGCAGGCCGACTTCCACACTGCTGGCGGCGCGTGTGGAACACTTTGAACGGAGTCTCCCGCCTGAGTAACCGGAAAATTGTACAACCGAATTTGTTTTGTTTGTCGTATTCTTCCCTCTCTCATCCGGATTCGTAAAGATATTGGCAGAGATCTGCTGGCCTGTCAAATCCGGTGTTCATCGGCATTTTTTCTTGTGTCTCATCGGCATCCTCTGGGTCCTCGCGCGGCGTGGGTTTCACGTGGAGACCGGGGCGCATCACTTCTCAGAACCATCCACCAGTTTTCCGGTTATCTTACCGTCGCTGTTGTTAGCATTTACTGTTGGAGCAAAAATGACGAAGACGGCAGCCTTGATTCTCGAGGACGGGACGACGTTCAAAGGCCTCCTTTTTGGTGCAAATGTGTCGGTTTCGGGAGAAGTTGGTACGTCTTAAGAAAATAACATGCTAATTTATAATGTTAGCTTGTATTTGTGTCTCTTACTTTAGCCAGCAAATCCACCTGTGTAAGCAGCATCGTTTTAGATTTGTGTGTTTGTGTGTTTTGTTCCTTTGGACATTTGATGTCGCTTGTTAAAGGCGGTCCTGGATCAGAGTTGTAAACCGCCAATAGGAAAGTTAACGTGTAAAGTCAACAGGAACTCCATTCAGCCTTTTAACTGTTACAAGTTGGTTCATCTAACGTTATCATGTGGCCGTCGCTTATACCGTACTACTTCATAAAAGTGAAGCTGTGTTTTAATAAATGCCTCTTGACGTGAGTCAGGTATGCCGAATTAAAGATTATTCAATACTGATTTTATAACGGGCTATATTTTTCTGTCTGATGCGTGTAACATCACTTGTGCCGATGAGCAAGGCAACTTTAAGAGTAATGGCATTTTCAGCACACTTTGGCGGGACACACAATAGGCTGGAATGTACCTCTGCTGGTAGTATGTTAAGACTACCTCACATCTGGATGCCATGATCCAGGCCTAATTACAGGTAGATTGGTCTCAGTGGTGGGTTAGTTTATGCTTGTCCTCCTGTCCTTGATGTCTTTATGATTACTATTTGTGTTCAGAGTCAGCACCACTCACATGCTACTATTGCTAAAGCCTACAGAATAGTGTACAAGTATGGTACAAGTATAGTCTAGTTGGCTTATTTAACAGGGACCATGTGCTGTTTTCCATCTGCAGCCCCTGAGTAACAAAGAATACTCACAGAAAATACAGGGAAAAATATACACATGTAGTACATTAAATTACAAAATACACATTATTTGATTAACACATAATACACAAGATAGGGCAGTTGGTATAAATATACAGCATGATAAAAAAAATACAGAAAACACAATCAAGTACACATCCCATCACATCATATGCAAACACATCCACTGCCATACCACATGCACAGCATGTAAAATCACCTTTGACTGTAATATAGTAAAGCAGTCACTGCAGACAGTGTTGACAGTATGCATGAATGTGTTCTGCACTATTTGACCATGTACATGATGTATTTTTTTTGTGTGTTCAGTGTTTCAGACGGGAATGGTGGGCTACACCGAGGCTCTTACGGACCCATCCTACTGCTGCCAGCTGCTGACCCTCACTTACCCTCTGGTCGGCAACTATGGTGTGCCGAATGACGAAGAGGGAAAGTATGGACTAAGCAAGGTGGGCATTTATTTAGGGTTTAGGTTTTTTTTTTTTTGTATGATAACACTGAGTAACTAGAGTGTGGTATAAGATGTAAGATGAGAAAAATAGTAGAAACTGGGTCTAAAGGTAGAGTCAGTAGCGTTTTCATAAAAAACAGAATATAAACTTGCACAAAATTAATCCGGCTCAGTCGTCACCTAGGGGCCCCCGTACACCTGTGGTGGTGATGTCTGCAGAGCCCCGCCCTCTACCTGTATTTTGATGTTCTGGTTTACTCAGGATGTTTCTGGGCGGTTAGTGAGTGTGTTTCCCCAGAAATTGAGAGTAGATGAAACATAACGACTGGACGCCACTCAGACCGGAGAAAATTGCTGATGCGGACGTAGCGATGAAGAAAAGAAATTATAGCCCTAGTATGGCAAAACAGCCAGCGGTAAGTCTCATTCCAGAATGAGAGTGAATCTCTGTTTGACTTTCACTCGCTTTCAAGCACTGAAGGAGAGGCTGGGGATGAAGAACTCAGAGTTGGCCTGCTTTCTGTTGGCCAGTAATGTTAGGTGCCAAACACTGGCGGCCTGTGCCAGCTTGCTGAATTATTGGATTTTCCATTAAAACATATGTAATATTCCTACATAGCTTCCTGTGTAGGTAAAAGCAGTATATGTACACATTTTGATACCTCTGGTGGCGTTGAGCTTGGGAAGAGGGGCCCATTTTGAGTTTACAAGCTGCAACTAGCAATCAGCTGACCCTACCTTTAACCTTGTGTTTGCAATCATAGTGCTCTTAAGTGGTACCCAGTTTCATAACAGAAGGAGCCTTAAAATATAAATGAATTATAACTCCTCTCACCTACAGCTCATAGTGGTGTGTGCTCTTCTTGTGTTTGTGTTGTCTCACTCAGTGGTTCGAGTCATCAAAGATCCACGCTGCAGCTCTGATCATCGGAGAGCTGTCGGACAGTCCCAGTCACTGGAGCTCAGTCAGGTCACTGGACCAGTGGCTGAAAGAACAAGGTGTTCCTGGATTACAAGGTCAGAAAGTCTAAATAAAGTATCAGTAGACCTGTTAGTGATATTTTAATAGGAAACAAGTTAATGGAGAAGAGATGCATGCAGGACTCAACCTAACTGACTTTATATCTGAAATAGAAAGGGCCTGAAGGTCGCTGAACTACATTTTGGTACCTGATATCTAACATAACACTTCAAGCTTTTCAATCAAAATTTTCATTGGCCTATTGTTTCTATGAACTCTAGGCATAGACACCCGCCGTCTGACCAAAAAGATCCGAGAGAAGGGCACCATGCTGGGGAAGCTGGTTGTGGACGGGACTCCTGAGGACAACATTCCCTTTGATAACCCAGACCTGAGGAACCTGGTCCAGGAGGTCTCCATGAAGGTAACTCACGCAGATGCTTAAAATGCTTAAAATTAAAAACCCTGATCTCTGATTTATTACCTGTGTCATCTAAAGTTCAAGCTCAATGTTTCACCTTGTAAAAAAAACAGGAATTCTGCTTTCTTCTCCTTTGATTGTCTCCAGGAGCCCAGAGTTTTCAACCCCAGTGGCAGTTTGCGAATCACAGCGCTGGATTGTGGCATCAAGTACAACCAGATCCGCTGCCTGGCTGAGAGAGGAGCTTGTGTTACTGTCGTGCCCTGGGACCATCCACTGGACAGTGCAGGTCCGTCACGCACTTCTGTTGCCAGATATAGAGCAATAAATTGTGTGACTGGTGCATAAAACTCAGTGAGTGCAGTGTCTGAGGTGGTTTGCAGGATGCAGTTATGCTCAGCGTATTAGTAAAATATTGGAATATACTTGTTTGTTTCGAGATGACTTCAACATAAGACCGTAATGAATCAACTGTCAAAACCTCTGAGACAAATTCTAAGTGTTATACCCTTGGCACAGGCAATAAAGGGCCGTTATTGTTAACACACACTGACCGTGTGATTCATTTGTATCCGTCTCATCAGTGGTACCACAGACATTTGTATTTGTTTCTTGTCTCTTCTAGATTTTGATGGATTGTTCATCAGCAACGGCCCTGGAGATCCTCAGCTCTGTCAGACCACCATTAACAACCTGAGGAAGGTGGTGTGTGTGGAGCAGCAGAGGAAGCGCCGCTCTCTCTGCATCTCCCGCCCTGCTGCTGCTGCCGCGTTACGGCCAGCGGCTCTTCACCCCCAGCGGCTCCTTACCTTCCTCCTCTCCCATGCGTTCGTCCTTCCAGGTGCAGCAGAGCAGCATCAACCTCATTCACTCTCCGACACCGAGCTCCGGGAGAGAGCCAGCCGCCTCTGGTCGATAGATAACCGGTGTACGGCCACCACCGCAGCCCGCCCGGCGGTCGTGTTGCTGTGCGTCGCTCCCTGCGGCGGCCCACACGGCTTCCTCCTGCACGCTTCTGCGGCGCTTCATTCAAGAGAGCTGCTGACCAATGAAGCTGCTGGCCGGGGAGAGGAGGCCACGGGCCGGCCAACCAGGAACACTCCACGGTTAATTAATGCGTTTCTTCAGGGGCGGGGAGGAGGGGTGGGCGAAGACAGTGCAGCGAACACTGTGGTGGGTTTAAATAATATGACAATTTTATTCCAGGCAATTTTTTTCCGCAGCTATTTGCCAAGTACATGAAAATATAACATTTCTTTAAAGAAAATTAAATGTTCCTGCAGAAGCTGACCCATTTGAAATAGAGGGAAATTACAGTGAAATATCAGGTGGAGGTGCTGAAAACAGCTGTGCTGTCAGTTAAAGTGAATTCACTTTGAACAGCTTAGTGAGACATGAAAGCAGATGAGATGTCATTTAAACACTTAGAGATGATTGAAGTCTCTTTGAAAGATATGAATGCATTTAATGATAGAGGAAGAGCTGAAAGCAGATGAAATGTCATTTACATTGACAGAGAGTAAGAGGTAAAAGCAGTTAAAACTTAAAGTTATAAAAGATGGCAAATTGCTTGTTAAAGAGTAAGACGTGAAAGCAGTGAAAATGTTAAAGAGCAATGGATAAATGCAGTTAAACTGTCAGAGTAAGAGATAAAAGCAGTCGAAATGTCACTTAAAGGGTGAAACAAAAGCTGTTTGTCAGGTAAAAAGTGGAAGATGAAAGCAAATTTAAAGGGGAGAATTTGTTGAATTTTCGTCTGAACTGACAGTGCCGGAGTGTTCATTAAAATTTTACCTGTCAGGCAAGTCAGCATGAAAACAAAAACACACCAAAATGTGGGTTTGTACATGGGAAAGCACAGTTAAACAAATATAGAGAAATGAGTTATTGAACTAATGGTAAATACATTTAAAAACTATGGCATTTAAACACATACCACATTCACAGGACACAATTGTCCCAAAACGTTCCATTTTCCCCAATAATACCAAGTAACAAGTTAATTTGGATGTGATGAACATCTCCTTTGATTTAACCTTTTTATGCTGCAAGTAACCAGGAATATTTCTTACTGCAGTTCCATAGTGATACTTCAGTATTTCTAAAGTTGTACATTTTTCTACTACTTGAAATACCTGTGTGAGCTTGTTCTTCAGGACACCGATCGTGGGTCAGTGGCCCTCACAGGAGTTTATTACCTCCAGCTGGCATAACACGAGTATTTTCAGTCACCACTACGGCAAAATTTGTGCCCTTGTTTGCAGGCTTGTTGTCATTACGTTCAAGAGCTCTACCAAATCACACACACACAAAAATCTGATTTCAAAGTCTGCTAATTTTGACGGGTCCTGGTTTATTTTGCCCAGTTGGAAAGACAGTAAATTTTTAGCTGAACTGAGATGCAACAAACGTTTCAAGCAGGCGGGACTTGAGCTCCAGATGTTATTGCTTGGTGGTATGTGGCTTGTAGCAAGCTGATCCACCAGGATAACCTGGACCAGGCGGTTTTGATCAACAGCACAGGACAAACTGCTGCTGCTGCTTTGGAGTGCACTTACACTGACAAAAATTAAAAACACAGGAAGACACAAGATCTTTTAACACATTTAATTATGTTATTTAATGAAGCAAACAAATGCCGGGATATCCGGGAACAAGTCACACATGTGTCGTGGAAATATAAAAAGTGCAAAACCACGCTGTTCCTCCTTATAAAAACAGTTTTAAATAAAGATGAAGAATATCCAACGGCACATAAGACAAGGTCGGACTCAGCGAGGCTCAAAAACCGTTCTCACACAGCACCGAGTGAAGGAACTGAGGCCAGCTAACATCAAATTAGTACAAAATACAGTACACAATTACAGAAAGAGATGGGGTCACTTGGCAACAGCACTCATGAACCTTGGTCAGTAAGCCTTTTAAAAAGCAGCTCAAGTCAATAAAGAACACTGGGAGCTTATGCCTCACAAACACACCCATTAAACAAAGTCATATTCTGTATTATAGTTCTAAACAGTGAATAAATGCAAAAACAAAGGACTGTTCTTGTATTATGTTCACACATTTCTGATAATAAAGCTATGAGTCAAAGCATGGTGCAAAAATCTTGAATAATCACATGGTACATAATTGTAAATAACTGCTGCAATGAGACTACACATTCCAAGCAGACTAAAGCGCTTCATCCTAGACTTTAGGACAGTGACAAAATCAAACATTCAGACACACATAATGTACATGCCAGAGTAGCATCCTAAAATAGAAATTTAATCTACTCGGAACTAAAAGCTAACACTGATTTCTTGTGGTTTTTAAACTTCCTGTGATGAAATTACTCTTTGGTTGTCTTCAGCATAAAGTTCCTCTGGGAAGAAGATGCTCTTCATACATCACAAGTTTGGCAACACTAAAAATGCTGAGAAAACTGAACTGCATAGCAACTAGAATCAGCAAAGTTACTGAGAGCAGATGGGTTGGCTGGAGCCCCAATTCCCGCTGCTTTATACCCAGCAGGTCTAAAAATAGCAGTGGAGAAGACGGGGGGGCCAGAGACGATGCTGAGATTGGCCAGATTTCATCAGTTTTGGGACGAGCCTGAACCAACCCAACCCCTCGTGTCACGTCAGAGAGGTGTCATCTCTGCACTGTCACACGAAGGACAGCTCACCTTGCTTTAGGATCAAAACTGAGAGGAAAATCATTCATAGGTCACATTGGCAGCTGATGGTTCAGACAGTCTTTCGCACAACAGTACAACCATATACACACACACGTAACACACACATACACACACACACACATTCGTGCACAACAACAACACATGGTGGCACGAACACAATCTTTGTATTATAAGTAGGCTGGTGCAGTTTGGGGAGTTAAAGCTGATTAACTTGACCACATTAATGATTAAAGGTACTAACAATAGCATAGGTCACATCAGAATGTGTACAGAATTCTGGGTCGGTGGGTTTGTTTCATAAAACACGTTGAAGTCAAGTTAAAAAAAAACATCGTCACACGATTCCTAATGCGGTTTGTTTGCATATAAAATGTACATTCTAGATCATGCAGTAGCACCATGGTTTCTTGAGTTCTCAAGAGGTCTTCTACTTCCTCCTCCCACAGTATTTGCCCTGGCATCCTGCAATGCCCCCTGCACCAAAGACCAACAGAAACAAAGTTTTAGTCTTTTCCCGGTGGAAAAAGCCACACACATGTCATCTTTTTTTTTTTGTTTTTCTTCCATAGCTGGTTTCTGTGTGTAAGTCTCTTACCTCTGTAGACACCTCCACCTCCTGCACCACCGAGGAAACCCTGCAGTGCACCGTACTTGGCTGCTTTGGCTGCAGAGCAACAACAAGCACATATTATGAGAGCTATTTACTTTATTAATAAATTAAATTAAGAATCAAACACACTCTGCTGTTCTGCTGGTGTGGTTTGGTAAAGTTTACAACTCGTGGACTTGTGGCATTCGACCACAGCACACATTCAGTAATTACACTGTACCAACAGCCTCCCCACAGAGGCTGTTATACATTATAGATAGAAAATGTGCTGCTGTTTCCTACCACCGATCCAAACACAGTTGCTGTAAATAAAATTACAGGATGATTTATTGATGAAGGTGTCCAGAGCAACTTCCGTACTTTAAGTAGATGTTCGATACCGGCCCAGTATCACTACAGGTCGTGAAATTTAATCAATTGGATTCACTTATGCGAGCATGAAATGTCCATAAATTTTGTGAATTTGTGTCTGCTTCACAAATGTTAGATATTAAATTTGGTGCTAAGTTAACCATACCTAATTTTTGCACATTCTGCATCTGCAGATTCTACACCCACCCTCCTTCCTGCAACTCCAGCACACAAAACACTAAAAGTCACACTAAGACTATACTGTCAATACTCTTAATAAGGTCAGTGATGTATGGACAAAGAGACGGCTACTGATGACCTCGACAAAAACTGTGTCCAATTAAAATGACGCTCATCATGCTGATGAAACATGCTGGTCGGATTCATTTTGAGTATTTTGTAACTATAGAGACAAAGAGAACATCTGTCCAATGATAAATGTGTATATTGTACATTACATATCTGCCCAGGGTCATCACTATGATTTTTCAATAGTTTGACGTTACAACCTTAAAGCTGAGGCAGGCAACATCTGGAAATCAGGCTAGCTGTAGCACAAGACACCTTGAGAAGCAACTCTGCTGCACAGCCATCATGAGAGTTTAAATATGTGAAAAGTGTTTATCTTAGAAAGCAGACACACTTTCCTTGAAATAATCCAGAAAACCATAATCTGAGATGTCCGGGAAAATTAGGACCATCATGTGTTCTATCACTTGTGTTGTGCCATCTGCACTGACAAGCACACGCAGTACCAAACCACACTTGACCGTTTTCCAATCTCATCCAAATAATCTGACATGTTGCCACCGTCTGCCAACGAGCACAGAGAGAAACTGGAAAATGAGTTCAGGTGCAGGGAGCACTTGGATGACTGAAATAACCTATTATCCTTTGAAAACGTGGTGCTCTCAGGGCACACATGGAGATCTCAGGAAATGAGTGTTAGGCTAGTTACCTTGTTGAGGAGTGAGAGGGGCAGGTACATATCCACCTAGACAAACATTAAAGACAAGGACAAATGAGAGACGAGATGGCGCCATTAGCACTAATGTTGAGATGAAAGCACTTTCTGTTACAGTGGTTGATTTATGTGTTCCTGGCCAGGATGTGGTGAGGAAAACCTGTTGACATTAGAGGAGATCACAGAGGAAGCACTTAGATCTGGTGCTGAGGAGTCTGATCCAGAGATGCTCTCAACGTATTCAAGTATCCGACTTACACACACAGTAAAATTTTCCTGTCTGTATTTTGCATTTACTAAAAACAAAGAAAAGTCATCTTGAAGCTGAAGCCCAGTAAAGGAGAAGTACTTCAAACAAGCTGCTGGAATTTGAATAAAGTGAGCTCTGACACAGACTGCACAGCAAAATTTTCTTCAGATTTAGTTTGCAAATGGGAGAAAGATGGCATCAAACATCAGTATCGCTGTAATTTGCTCCACTGTCTGAAGTGATCCAATTAAATCTCTCTGTAATTGGGTGCTCGAAGGAGAAAAATGAAGGTCATCATTCAAACACAACTTAATGGCTCTATGTAAAGCCAGCCTCTCATGTTTGTTAACAAGTTGAACGTTAGAAATTAGTAACACAATTACATGCTAAAATTGAAAAGCCCTTGAATGCATTTTGCTTAAAGAAAACAAGTGAACACCAAGTATTTAGTCAATATGCTCATACAATCAAATTCCATTTTTATTTACGAGGAAATTCAATCATATAACCGCAAAAAAATCAGGACTTTTCAAGTTTGACAGAAGAATATTGAGGTTAAAATCTCCTTACTGTAAATTCTAATTGAAAAAGGTTAAATTATATAAATATGTATTGTTGCATGGGAGATTACGCAGTCAGAAGCCCACATAGTGGATGTGTGGAGAAGCTGGAGTTGCACAGAGTTTAGGAGATAGTGTCTGGCATAAAGGAAAGGAGACAACATATTTGTCAAAATTGCAGGGCTAATGAGCCTTTAGCTCCTTTCTTTATGCTCTCAGCTCTAAAGAGGGAAGCAATGGGTCAGTTTCCCTTTCCTCTCATCCATCCAGCTGTGTTACCTGTCTGTAGGCATCTGTGCATTAATCCGTCTCCTGATCCAGAAACAAGGATGAAAAGTTAAAGAATTGTTCGGTCTCTGAATTCTTATCTATGCAGAGACAGTCTGGATGCCAGCTAAGGTTCAGCTATTGACTATAAAGGAGAGTTGTTTAAAAAAACCTTTCAGAAACAACACAGACATAAACAAGGTAGCAGCATTAAACTGAATCGAATCAAAGTGAAAATAAATCAAAATTATGTCTTAGTTATGATGGTCAGATTTATGGTCTTTGGCTCTTGGGTCCTTTCCTATGATTTATGATAGAACTGCTGCTCCTCAAAGGTCACTGAGCAGAATGTTTTTTGCCACCAACACGTGCATAATGTCTGTCCTATTCTGTATCTGCCACTGACTCATCAGCACTGAAAAATCTGACAAAACTCTCATCAGCAAGCTTAAGTGAAAAAACTTCTTATTGCAAAATTTGTACCTGGGTAGTACTGTTGGGGGTAACCTCCCCCGTAACCAGGAACCACAGGAACCCCACCTACAGAATTAAAACACAGTCACCATGGAGACTTAACAAAATCCACTGACAGAAAAATACAAATGGTGTGTAAACTGGCAATATTTGTGAAAAAACAACCCAATAGCGCAGAGTGATCCATACAGTACACACAAAGAAAACGACAACTTGACCTAATTTTTGAGGAGCCAGTAGTTATTCTCCATTTGGCAAACTGTACTGCCAAATGGGGAAAGTTATTAAACATCTGTGGCAGCTTTTCACACAGACAAACATATCTGTGGCCATTGGGAGATGGATTAGGGCCACAAGTTTGAGCAACTAGGCTGTGCAGTGTCTGTGGGGCAGCGGGAGGAGGCTGCATTGTCAGCTGTTGCTTTGTGATTACGCTCATCCCTCACTGATGGGCAGAGGAGGACTTAAATGGATTTAAAAATTTAAAAAAGAGGATGATGCACGAGGAGAAAGGGAACAAGATAAATTGAACAAACTTGTGCTGCTCCTCACCTGGCTGATATCCACCACCAACTCCAAGACTGCCGTAGCCTGTTCAAATGTAAGCAAAAAAAAAAAAAAGGTGTCATGATAATGTGTCTATTCTCATATTTTTATGCGCGGTAAGTATGACATACTGTATATTACAATTATATCTGTGCCACCATTGTTGTCATCACTCTCCCTGAAGTGGCATGAAGCCAGGAGGTCACAGAAACAACCTCATCCAAACTTCCTGTGGCAGAGTTTTGCTATTTTAGGGCCCAACTCTCCAGGGCTTTTATTATCTTCAAATAGTTGCACTTTGATGTTGAACGCACAATTCGCTCCATTTACAAATTCCTAACGCTCATGTAACACTGCAGGGATTTCTTCCTTTGGTGGGGCTGGATTTTGTTCTTTTTTGACTACATAACTAGCTTGGCAGACTTGGCACTGCCGTCGGTCAACTGCAACAACAGATTCACGTTCTTTACGAGTGACTGAAGCCCTGCAAGCTACAGTATGTAGACTATGGCTGTGACTTTACGCTACACACATCACTATAAGTAGTGCTATTTGCTATTGCTTTTACTGAGGAGGCTTATCAGAAAAAATACACTGCACACTTCAGAACACATATGCATTGTGTCTGCATGTGCTGTGATGTAACAGGGCTGCTACAGTACCTGGTTTGGGTGCTTTAGCTCCACCAGCACCTCCAAGTCCAACTGCAGAGGGATACGTATACCCACCTGTCACAAGTTAACAGGGAAGACTTAGAATGTGCTGACGAAGACAATTTACCCAATGCATAGCTGTCCTGCATAGGACTGAAAAACCAGACAGACTGTAAATACTGCCTCCAGGAAAACACCAGTTGATTTCCTTTATTGAAGGATCCAGCTGGCACTAAACACAACAGAGACACTTATCAGCATGTTGGCCAATTTCCTGCACAGGAAGTGCAATGCAGTGGAATCTCCTGACCAACTGTCACTTTTTGCACTGGGCAGAACATTTTCTTTTAAAGTGGGGAGGGACTGTGTGTTAGCGCTGTCAGTCTCCTCTTCTCTCTTACATACCTTGGACATAACCATGCACGTATCTCTCTGAACTGCACATACAGAGAAAAATAGCCTTATTTTCTGATAGGCCA
>JAQFJB010000023.1:14072502-14083164 GCA_029874875.1 Naso minor
ATACTTGTGCAAGATTTTGTATACTACATTTTTACATTAATTTCCCTAAAATTATATGAGATCTTTAAAGTTAGTTCCACTCTGATCAAGTACAACAGTAAAATGCTACTCACAGATTTATAATAATAATACAATAATTTAAGACTTTATAACGATAACCAATTTTCATTTATTTATTTTTTTTGCTGTATAGCATTTTACTTTTTATACTTGAAGCACATTTTGCAAATAATGCAAATATTATTTTAATCAGGAAACATTTTCAGTGGAAGAATTTTATTTGCAGTGGAGTATTTTTATTTTTATTTTTTATTTAAATAAATATAAATAATACTGGCACAACCACTAAAAGAGTACACTAAGAAAACAGACAGGTACAGTCAAGATTTAGTGCTTTGCTAGATTTTTTTTTTTTCAAGTAAAAATGGTGAGTCATTCTTTCTGTTTGTTTTAATTTTAGGGCTGTCACAATGGTTTGTCTCAACATTTTAGATTGTGGAGACTTTGGTAATTCTTGGCAATAGTAAGTTTCTTATCTATATTACAGTTTGAAAATACAAATTCCAGGATATCACATCAGACGTTATGAATGTCTCAGTGCCACTGTGTGTAGCTGCGCTGCATTCACTCACTGCAGTGCCCAGACAAGATAAGGAGGGAAGACTATAAACATTATGTCGAAAGTATTTTCTCACAAGTCCAACAGCGTTTCTTGGAGAGCTTCGAACAGCAAGCATGTCCGTAATAAAGCCAAAGATAATAAGAGAAGGGAGAGGGAAACTGCAAAGACAGCCGGTTAGATAATCTGGCAATGAAATATTCAATTTGCTAAAGATCCACCAAGGACATACTGTATACGAGAAGCTGGAGTCGGGGAATTATCAGTGTGGATTCAAAAGAGCTAAACAAAGACCATTTTTCATATAACCTCCCGGATAAATAGCATCCACTGTTTCCTGGTGTATTAGAGGATTCATATCAGCTGTTTTTACAGCTGTTCTTCTCAGAACCCCGGTTTAGAAAAACTCATTGTATCCTAAAGCAAACTTAGAGTATACAGATAGCAAATTAAGCGTCAGGGAAGCATAAAACCAACACCAACACGGCCATGTACCGTGAAACAAAGGCTGTCTTTACAGAGTGCTTTATGCAGGCTGTCAGGCATGGTGGAGGTCTCGCAATGCAGCAACTCACACAAATTGTTTTAACTGTCGACACCAAGACTTTTACCTCTTTTAAACCATTGTGACTAAAATTGGTCAGGTGAAGCCTTTCTGTTGTATTTTAATTTACAGACTTCCTCTCAGTTCTTCACGTGTTTTTGTTTTGATTTTTGGTCATTTTAACTTTGCTATGATGATCTTACCTCTAAGGTTGCATCTGAATTTATTGCTGTTACTGATACTTTGAATTTCATACAACATGTTTCTGGACCCACTCACACAGCAGGACATGCTCTGGACTTATTTGTTCACACAAATAAAAACATGTATGAATTTTAAATTTGATTTTTAAACTGCAAATATTCTACTCACCGACCTCCCCTTGGTGGCTCAATTGCCTGCATCTGATGTAAAACACAGGTACAAAGTGCACAAAGTTCACTCAACATTGTAGTTTAACCCCCAAAAAATACATTTTTACTATACCAGTAATAAAGCACAGTGTATGTACAGCTGGCGCAGCGAAACTGAAGTTCTTTGTAAAAAGCTGATCTCAGTTCTTCCATCAATAAAATGTGCCCTTTGTAAAAGTATTCCATGTCCATGAAGTTCATTAAAAACAGAGATCAGGCCGGTCAGATTCATACTGGCATTATAGAAAGTGTACTGCACGATTTTCCACAGGGACAAACATTACTGGACCTTACATTTATGCTGATGCTGATAATTGCTGGTGAGGTGTCATATTAAATTAATAGACAAATGAAAGTGAAGCCCAACCAAAAATGTTGGAAGGTGGATAATAAAAGCGCACTGAGGTTAACATTAAATAAATTTGAACTTCTCAAAATCAACCGCATCCTGATAAGTTTCCTGTCTGAAGAGCAAAATTTCTGTGGATTCTATCATACTTTGAATTCTCAGTTAAATCCACTTTTGCCTTTTGTTAAGCAAAAATATTTTACCAAGAAAACACTCCCTCATGATTCATGCCTTTGAACTTAAAACAAATCCCTCCATAGTTTCTGAATTCCATGGGTGATAAGTAGCCTTTCTCCTAAAGCCAAGTAGGCTTTAGCAATGTGGTCCCCGTTAGCTTCATAGTCACTCTGTCAAGTAATAAATCAATTTCAGCTGGTATTGAATTCCTCCATGGTTGCAGTTTCATCACCCTCTGCATCATCCACGAGCAACTGATCCTACTGTTCTCCTGCTGCTCCCACAAGCTCCTCCTGAAGGCCTCACAACACACAAAAACGCAGCTCATCCCTTATTTACAGAACATCAATATTTACAAAGAGAAGGACTTTTATTCTTCTTGAAGAATCAACATCTCATCTTTCCCGTCTTTTTGTGTGAGCTATATGCCGCTATTGCAAAGGTCACACCGGTGCAACCTGCCGGACCCAATATGGTGCTCCAGGAGGCAAGTTTGTAAAGTGAAGTCATGATGTGAAATGTCAGCGTCTGAAATGTTTTACAAATGCATTCCTTTCTGCAATCTGTTATGCACTCAGGAATTCCTTCTCTCACCAATCAGCATAATTCACTTTGCTGCTCTTGAGCCTTTCAGAGGCTGGAGAGAATGATGCAGTCTTTCTGCGGCTGCTGCTTTCATCCTATAACACATTTCCATTGTTTAATATTTGTTGTGAAAATGACTCTTGAAGAGTTATCGTCAGGCTTGTGCAGTGCTACGCCAGTTTTTAAGTTTTATGGTGTCCACATTGTTTGTCTAACTGGACAGTGGTCTTATCAGTGCGCTAAAACTGCTGTTGAAAGACTGGACTGAACTGTAGCACCCCCACCTGTTCAGCCAGTGTAGCATATTTTGTTTTGTTTTTTACCGCCGTGCTCACTGAGGTCCATTTAGGTTACTGTAGAATATTTCACAAGTTTTCCAACTTTTATCAATGAAAAAATAAAAAAAATTAAATGAAATAAATCTGTGATTTTTGTTTGTACTTACAGTTTTATTATGATGTTGTTTACATATCATGTTCAGTTACCATTGTTTTATATATCATATTTTTGATTTTTTTTTTTTTAAATATATATTGCTTTTATGTCCAATAATAATTTTCTTAATGGTCCAGTGTTTTTTTTTTCCTGCTGAGATATAATGAACAATTTTCCATCTAAAAAGGTGGACAAGTTATATTAGTCTGTTGTATTATATTTTGTATAAAGGCCTACAGAAGGGTGGAGATTCCCACCTGTCTTCCTCATCATGGCTCACATGTTAGCAAAAGAATGACTTTTTCTGGGGATGACAGCCAAGGATAATTTTACTTATGGATATAAGGTACTTCATATATACACTGTGTGGCAACATAATTGAATCCAGTGCAAGAAACAATGGACCTCTATCACTATATCATATCATATCATATCATATCATATCATATTTTGCAATGTGAAGGCAGAAAAAGCATAGGTGTACTTAATTACCTGAATAAAGGCAACATTAATGCAGGTGCTCTAGCTCTAGGGACCATCAGGCCTACTGACACTGCTTTACAAATTATCTAAATTAAACAGAGCCATCATTATTTGTCAGTTATGCATGTGTGTTTTTCATACTGTAACAATTTAAAACATCTGTTGTGGATAAAAAGGTCAAGGATTTTTTTCTCTCTCATCAATAAAAAAGAAAAGAATTTTCACCTCTAGGAATGGATATGACCCCAGTACTGACATGGACTCCAAGTGCCGTCGTGATATTCGCCAACTGTGAAATAGAAACTGAATCTGTTGAGCAGTAATTTATTAACTGTCCAAATATGGAGAAATTCTTGAAATAATTTGGAAAGATTCTTGTGAGAATAATCACGGAGGATGTCTATATTTTTATTATCCTACTAGTCTCCAAACAACCTGAACTTCAGTTCATTTTAATGTTCACATTATTCTCAATAAAATTTTCATTAATAAGATGAGCTGCCTAAACATTTGGTTATGAATGTAGGAACTCGTCATATATCTGAAGCGAAACAAGAATGAAAAAGATTTTCGTCTGAACAAACCATTAATATTAGTATGGGAGGTTATATTTTTCTTCTACAAAGAAAATTATTCTTCACAGAGAAGATTTCAAAGCGTCACAACAGAAGAAACACAAATTAATGAAGACTAAATTCTGTTAAACTGCTTCAATTTCAGCGGGTACTATGCATGCTGGCTTGCTGAGTGAGTTTACATCGCTTCGCCTGGTTCTGATCACATCCTGGACATGATATTTGCAACATAAAAATCTGGTTATATTGCTGAATACACAACCATAACAGTATCCAGGCCTCTGATCTTGTCTTCATTTCTCAATATCTCAGACACTGTGTTCTCTGTAAGAATATTCAGAGACCTGGATGAGGTATTTACAAGCCGCAGTATCCTGGAGAACTCCAGGTAGCAGCTCCAGGTTTCTGAAACCAGTTTGATTATCCATGTGCAAAACATTACCAGGATTCCAGTGTGCATGTAAACACAACGCCTGTGCTTTGTCTCCTTTGACAAGTCAAACTGTGTGCTGTGAAAAAGGCCTGTGACAAGAACCTTTTTTTTCTGTCTTTGTTCCCTTGTTTATTTCTTTTCTATGACTTGTTCATTTTTTATTCACAATTATTTCTTTTTTCTCTTTCTGTCAGATACTCACAATATCACACTGTTAAGTAATACTTCTGCATATAAAAGTTAGTGCGTAATCATATTTTTTATCTTCTCTCCTCACGGCATGTTCTTGATCGTTGGTCTGTTGCTGACTGTGGCCTGCTCTTTGAATGTGAGCGCCGCCCCCTGGTGGTCAGACGCGGTAACAGCGGTTGCCCTGTTTGCATTAGCACAGTCGAAGATGGCGACTGGAGTCCTTCACAGAGTCAGCGGTGGCCTGAGTCGGGCTAAAAGCAGGGCCCAGTCCGCCGGACAGCTCGTCGTGTGGACCAGGTGGGGCGGGCACCAGCGTGCATGTGTCATGGCACTCATATGTGCTGTGTTTGTAATTTGCTGTGATGTAATTTATTTCAGTAACGCTGTGTTCCTGTCGTGCTGTTGGGATGAGGTTGGGCTAGCTAGCCCGTTTACTGCTAGCCAGTCCTCAGTGGCCTTCAGCTTGAACTTACATGTAAAAATGTTTATCCCGGGATGTTTAAGATTAAAGCTGCGTTCGTTAGCTGGGGGAGACGAACGAATGCAGGTTTCTGTCATCTTTTGTTATTGAGCATCTCAAATGTTCAAGGTCAATTTGGCAGTTGGTCTAAAATTTGATGTACCTGTCAGTGTGTCTTGTGTATTTCCGATATGAAGACACGACGCTATACTGTTAAATACTGGGACCTGCAGTATTTCAATGCAATACATTAATATCACAAGTGTTTCCTTTATGCATTGGAGGTACTGACATGTCAAGACCAGCCTGTATTTTAAAATCTGAACATCTGAAAATCTGAAACCAAGTGTTCTGATATTTTAGATTAATGAAGCATGTGAGCTCACGTGAACATGATTAGTTTATCACATGGTGGAAGATCAGAAAACCAGTTCTGACAGAGATTCAGTCATATAGAAACGATATTTTCTCATCTGTCGGGTTGTTGTTCATCATGACTCATCTGTGTTTGAAGGGGCTTTGCTACATCAGGCAGCAGAAACAGAGAGGACAGCTGGTTCAAGTCACTGTTTGTGAGGAAAGTCGATCCCAGGAAAGATGCACACTCCAACCTTCTGACCAAAAATGAGGAAAGTAACCTGTATAAAATTCAGTGTAAGTTCACCACACTCGTCCCTAAATAATATGTCTTAAAAATAAAGCTGAGATTGTTTTTAAATGTGGCTCTCCTTGCAGTCCATAATGTCAAGCCAGAGTGCCTGGATGCATACAACAAACTCTGGTGAGTGTTTTTTCATTTTATTTTCTAATCTAGATTAGATTACGTGCGTACATGCGTTAGTATTATACAGCGTTAGTGGTATACGGCTTGGACTGCACGGGACACTGTTGTAGCATCAAGAATTCAGTATGGTCTATTCCTGTGAGGTGATTGATGACCTGGCACGGCTTCAGCCCTTCGAGGACTAACTTCGCTCATACCTAACATGACTGAAGGCCACCTCCTTGTACTTAGGGACTAATTTGGGACTTGCAACATTAGTGAGACGGCATGTGACCAGAAAACATGTGATTGCTATTTGGGTTTTGTGGATTAAAACATTAACTTTGCCGTGAAGATCGTTGACGGATCAAACGCAGCTGCCCTCACACTGCATTTCAGTTCATTCGGTTCAGTTTGGTGTTTCTCTTCCGTTGCAGCGAGGATGTTCTGCCCTCCATCCATGCTGATAAGTACTACCCCTGTGAGCTGGTGGGCACCTGGAATACCTGGTATGGAGAACAAGACCAGGCTGGTAGGATTACTAATATCAATACACAGATATCCGAGTGTAACATATCTGTCCCACATGGTCTGAACAGTTTTACAAATCAGCCTGGTACACGGCATAACCCCACTCGTGCTAGTAGGTGTGTAAATACTAAATGAGCCCATATCGTTCTTGTATTGTCAATAATGTATCGTAACACGCATCGTTGTTAAAACGTATTGTTCCACCCCTACACGCTCGTACCATGCAACATACTCTTGTACCACAAAAGGGGTTCGTATTTCTGAAACTTAGATAACGTGTCACTTTAATTGTTGTCCGGTAGAATCAAACGACTGTGAGTTTATGGCTTGAGCAAACAGACTCGTCCATTATGTATCTATGACAAACATTTCAGTTTCCTTAACTGTTTCCCTATAGTAACCTGTACAGACTGAACAGTGCCATTGAGTTTCGTGTCGTCTTAGCAGCTTTTTGTCCTTAACTATCAGGATGAAGTTTATTCATTTCTAAGTCTGTTAGAAAAATGAGGCACTTCCACAGACTTTTACAGTTCAGATCCAGTCCATCCCACAAAAGGAGACAAAAGTTTTACAGCTGCAGGAGTATTTTTTTAAATGATATTTATTTGATGATCCAGCCTGGCTCCGCCCTTCTCCCCACTCAGCTCAGATTTCGCTGAGATACAGTCTGGCAGCGAGGCTCGTCTTCAGAATTGCAGAGGCCAATTTTTGTCTGTAGGCTGCCAATGTTTGAGCCGCTGTCTCCGGGAAGTGAGAGGCCGGAGCTTCCGCTGTTGATGCTGTTAGCGGTTAGCTTCGGCCTGTAGCTGCATCTACTTAATAATAAGGTTTTTTTATTTCAAGCGAAAAGTGTCTTATTGTTACTTTCCGTGATGGATGGCGAGTCAGACTCTCAGTCACGACACAATATAACATTATTTATGAGATTATTGAACAGATTGGACGTTAGCCTTCCCATGTTTGTCTAATGTTAGCCGAATAGCCAGGCCTGCAACGTGTGTCAATGCAGACTGGTGTAAAGCTCCTCCAATAGTTTTACACTAAATCCGATACCACGCCTGCCATCACTCAAATTCTGCAAAGAATGGCAGATTGAGCGAGGCCAGCCCCTTTTCACTAAGTGAATTTATTTGCAAAGTGAATTATGGGTCTGGTTTACCAGGCTATCGATGATCCTGTTCTACATAAATTTACAGTTGAAATTGTGTTGTAGCTTGTGTGATATTCTATTCATGCATTACATTTTATGTAATGCGCGAATGCAATTATTATTATTATTATTTTTAATATTATGCATTGTCCTCCCTTTTTCCAGTTCATCTGTGGCGTTACAGAGGTGGATACCCAGCTCTAACAGAGGTGATGAACAAGCTCAGGCAGAACCAGGTAATAATGGCTCCCTCCGTACTTGTGTTCCCTCGTGTAATGTTTTGATAGTGTCCTAACAACAGAGTACAGCAATCAGTTGACGTGAATCTTATTGATCGGTGTCTGTCCATTGGCAGGACTTCACAGCATACAGGAAGGAGCGGGGCAAGATGCTGATGTCGCGCAAAAACCAGCTCCTGCTGGAGTTCAGCTTCTGGAACGAGCCCGTTCCCAGAGAGGGTCCCAACATCTATGAGCTCAGGTCCTACCAGCTCAGGGTGAGTCACCGACGTGAGAGTCGATTTCATCATCAGCAGAGCTGTTGATCTTCGTGATTGAGTGAGGTTGAAAGTGTGAGCCCAGCCTGCACAGTCTGACAAGGCCAATGCCGCCGTTCATTGCCAAACATAATCAGCACTTCAACCAACAATCCAAATATTTATTAAACTCGATTGGGTGTAACAGCTTTTGTTGAGGTAATTGCACTTTTTTTTAAAGTCACGTTCATCTTTCTTAATAGCACGAACCACAAAAAACGCCTTCAAAGGTCTTTACAGTCTGCACAGCATACAACAAACCTTTAACTCACTACAAACCCCTTTTAAGTTGAGGTTAGAGTCGTCAGAAAAAAACAGTAATTTTTGTTGTGAAACAATGCAGGAGTGCTTTTTAGCAAAAAAAAAAAGAAAGAAAGAAAGAAAATAAAAGCTTTGTGTTGGTTAGTCTGGAGAACAGAACCTCAGTCCAACTGAGAAAAGGAATCTGAACAGTTAATCGCACAAGCGGCAGAGCCTGTTCACTGACAAATTGCCTGTTCTTAAACAACGTGTTGTTTAGAACTCAGCTCATAACTTCACATGTTTGTTCATGTTCATCACTAGGAGCGAGCACCCAAAACAAATACAGTTTAATTTGTTAACTTCTGAACCGCTTCACTGCCACAGCTGTAGCATCAACACTGTAAGTCAAGATACAAGAGACAAGATTCAGTTATTATCAATTAAATGTCGTTTGTAGTCCTCATGTTTATATTTTACTGCTTAACAGATCTTTAAAAAATGGATTTCTTTATATTTAAGTGCGGAGGATGAGATAAGAAAACGCACAGCCTGTTGCAGAAAGAGGCAGCAATGCTCTTTTACTTTTCCCATTTAAGCTGATAACCTCCCAGTCACATGCTTTGCTTCTGTGACCTCAACATTACCTCCACCCTTAAAAAACTACCATAAGACATCCAACAACCCAGCAGTCAGGCTAAGAGTGGTGCTTAAAGAATGGCCACTTGTGCTACTTTCTCCAGGTTTCCCCTTGCGGATCATAGATCAAATCAACAATCCAGTGGCACATTAAGCCTGGATCAGTGGTAAACTTTAAAGCACTCTTAGTCCCACATAATGCACCATACATGTCATGCCAGCTCCTGCAGATTTAGTTGTTCCCCTTTAATCTGATAGGAAAAAGTGTCTCTAGATCAGCATGGTGACATGTGATGAATGCAAGCTATTATCCCTCATCACAGCCTGAGATTACACCGTAGAAACAGCAGAGCGTTTGTTGTCTTAAGCACCAGAGAATGATCGAAGAAGCCTCTGGGTGTAGTTGTTATTGCAGCTTATCTTCCCAATGACAGAATACCTTCGTTATGTCTTTACCATTTATTTCTATTAATGTGTTTAGTCTGGAAAGAAGAGGGGAGAGTGGTATCAATCTGTGGTTTTGAAAGCTCGGAATGATCTATGTTTTATTGTAATAAAGAATATTGTGTTTTCTTCCTTGCAGCCAGGAACCATGATCGAGTGGGGTAATTACTGGTAAGGCAGCCTGAATTCATTTGATTCTCTGAACTGTAGTTACACATCGGTTGCACTGCGTTAGACCTTCCTCATCTCGCTGTCATTAATAAGAGCTATTCCACAGAGAGGCACGATATTGAAGCAGCACTGTCATGCTCTCATGCCACGACTCCCAATATAAGATGAAATATTACGTACACTGCACGTGCGTACCTGGAAGTTCAGTCTCGGGAGCTGACGGAGCCAGCTGGTCCAACATTTCTGAGTTTGTGCAACGCAGCTGATTGCAGTTGATTTAAATGGAGATGTGAACTTTCTGCATACACCTTAGTTTCCCCCCAAATCTTTTCTTTTCTTTACTCTGATTGCCTCGCAGTCGATTTCTGTGTCAGTATTTGTACTTGTCGGAACTGTTGTTTGTTCTTCATCGGGTTACATATCACAACTTGTTTTGCAACTTTGTCAGTGATGTTGGAGGTGAAAGATAATTGCACTGTTGTTGAAACGTCCGTGGCTGTCGTAACACTGTAAACACGTGTGTCTTTTTGCAAGTAACCCATTTGCAGTAGTTCCTGTGATGTGCATGATTTTTATGTGTAAAAAATAACATAAATCACTTGAGCGTCATCCAGGCTTTTCTGCTTTGAGGCATCACTTTTTGCTTCCTCCAAACAAAGCAGACGTGATTTAAAGAATTAGAGGAAGGAAAATCACCTTTGATGAAATAACCATGCTGGGGCAAAAGCTCTTTTTTTTTTTTTTTCCACTTCTCTGGTGTTTGCGTTGAAGCCTGTTTAACCCAGCCTTTATTTGAACTAGCCTGTACAATCATGTAAATTATGCCAGCAAACAATTTAAGGCAATTTCAATACAATTTGTGTAGTTAAAGCTTTTGGCTGAAACATCTTCAAGTTACAACAACATGAAGAAGTGAAGCTTTAT